>RQTK01000938.1:95380-161970 GCA_003991915.1 Elysia chlorotica
TTGTTGTTGTTGTTGTTGTTGTTGTTGTTGTTGTTGTTGTTGTTGTTGCTATTGTTGTTGTTGTTGTTGTCGTTGTTCTAGTTGTTGGTGTTGTTGTTGGTGCTGGTGGTGGTGGTGATGGTGGTGGTGGTAGTGGTGGTGGTGGGGTGATGATGATGATGATAATGATGATGATAATGATGATGATGATGAAGAAGATGATGATGGTGGTGGTGTGGTGGTAGTGGTGGTGGTGGTGGTGGTAGTCGTGATGATGGTGGTAGTAGTGATGGTGGTGATGGTGGTGGCTATGAGATATACTCTTTCGAACAGGGTTTTCAGAGCTATAGTATGCACAGGATGTGGACGATGAGATCTCATTTCTACGCGATTTTAAACAAACAATGAGATATGAAATTAGTAAAATAGTTAAAGTCTATCCTGAACACCATCCTAATTTGGACATTTCTAGCTATATGCCCTCTCCTCACCAATATAGCTAGCATTGTCCCAATGAAGATGGTATTCAAGATAAACCTCAAATATTTTTCTCATGTCAGAATGCCCTCACTTCTCGGAGAGGGGGCGCGGTGGCCCTGGGGTAGAACATCGGCTTCCGGCGCAAAAAATCCGTGGTTTGAACCCTGGCGATTGCGTTCCCTGCTGGTTGGGTCAGTGTCAGATTAGTCTGACCGACTGAGAAAGGAGTCTTGGTATTCTCGCCCTATCTCATGTGTGGCGGCACATAAAATTGTCAGACGTCAGTCTTGCGGCCCGTCCACAATATAGCCTATATAGTACTGATTTTGGACGTTAAACCAACTCAACTCAATTCAATCTCTCGGAGAATGCGCAGACTATGAACCATACGTTTTTTATATATTAAATAGCAATCTGTGTTATTATTTATCTCGGTGATAGAGTAAGATGGGAGGGGAGAGTAATCGGGCATACAGGAGAGGAGAGTGTTAAATACTTTTAGAGAAACAAGAGAAGAGAAGAGAGACAGAGCCAGAGAGACAAAGAGAGACAGAGACAGAGATACTGAGTTACAGAGAGACGTGTTTCAGAAAGCGAAGTTTTGTCAGGTAAAATACAAACAAAACAAAACGGACAAAAAAAAAAAAGCACCACGCAAACGAACTTTTTTTCTTTTCATTTCCTTTACAGACAGAGAAATGTGAAGAAAGTTTCTATCTATACTTAAAATTTTGAAAACAACTTATCTTGTTTTTTCACCTTAGAACAGCCCCAAGTCTTGTGGCGATAAGAGAACCAGAACATTAGATATCCCTTACCCGCAAAAAAGGTCACGTTTCGACAACAATAATTGTTATGTCTTCCCACAGAAAAACACAAAATTAACAAATTGAATGGGGATATACATTTATAATTTAAATTCTAAACTTTATGTCGGAAGTTAAATTTTTTAAATAGTTTTCTCCCCAGTTTATTCACGAAATGTCAGTGTGACAAAATATTTCAAACAAAGAATGGATAATAAAGTTAACAAAAAAAATGAATACCTCGACTCTCTCTTTTCGGAGTAAAAGGCCAATTTAAATAAACAAATCAACAACATTATCAGACGTCGATTGCCACGAAAAACAAACTGGCAGGTGTGTTTAATCATAATGTCTATGCACCCCTTTTGTTTGCATGAGTGTAGCTATTCCCCGCGTTTGGTTTATCTCACGATCTGAAATATTTATGTCCGATCTATTAAGAATAGTGCACACAAATTTACTTTACAAAATTAATATAGATATATCTAGAGAGAAAAGACGAAAACAACAACAAAACCCATCATCAACAACAAGAACAACAACAACAACTACAACAACTACAACAACAACAACAACTACAACAAGAACAACAACAACAACAAACGCCAGCGTGATCATGACAGCTTCAGTACACGTAGTTCTGAGTTCTTGGGAACAGACTAAAGGAACAAAGAAAGCACATTATTTTTTTTTTTGCACTGGTTTTCAATATCTTAGGCATAAAAAAGTCATGCTTCATTATAATTGTATTTGTTCTGTCTTTCTCTAAACCAGAACACGACACTTTTACATATAAATCTATTATAATTCATGGAAAGATAGACAATTCACGCCTTCAGCCATAGCCATTTATGATATAATCAAAGCTTTTCCGGCTTTTGTTGTTGGTGTTGTTGATAATGTTCTTGTTGCTGTTGTTGTTGATAATGTTTTTGTTAGTGTCGGTTGTTGTTGTGTTTTATAGGACCACATTAACTTCTTATTTATGTGTTTGTGACTTCAACACTTTTAACCTTTTCTATTACATTAAACACAAATTAATTATAGCTAGACCTATAAAACTTCTATTCAATCGCAAAGCATCATACATTACATTCATGTTGTATTCTATACAAATAAGACGTCAGGTATAACAATGAACAGAGTCTTATAACGAGATTGAAAACCTTTTTTTCCGAAAACATATTAATACGAGTGGAGCTAAACGTTAACGTAAAGTTCTAAAAAAAATATACAATCCTCTTCTGTCTGAGAAAGGAAAACAGGCATACACACCTTTCAAAAATGACAACAGCCAGTCTGAGCGGTGTTGTATAACTACATAATAATCCTGCACTTTTTTTTACGCACGCTTAATCACGCGATTAGCATCAGTCTGTGGTATACTGTATCTAACTAAAAGTTACTTAACAGTGGTAGGAAACAGGTCAGGCGGATCGCTGGTTATATATACATCTTCACTTTAATTTTACCAATTAGGATTGCATATAATTATGGATTACAATGGCAGCAGCATCTCGAAAGAGGGGAATCATTATCAAATTAATTATTGCAATGTCGCTTATCAGATAGATGGGTTCAACAACACACCAGTTTATTCTTTCAACAACAACAACAACAAAAACTGTTGGGGCGATTAGCTGTTCTCCTACTGAGACTGGTTTCTTTCTTTCTTTACATATAATAATTATGTATTATGCGAAAGCCAATTTTATTATGTTTCTGGCCTTTGCGTCTGAGATTAGTTTCCAACAAAAGGCGTATAAAAAGTGTTTTTCCTTTTTCTCAACATTTAGAAAAACACTCGTTTGTTTCGGCCATAAGAGTCTCAAAAGCTAATTATTACAATCGATGGTGCTTAAATCTATTCATGTAAACAAACAAAATATATACTAGTGTTGAATCATAGTTCATAGCTATAGCTCAGGACAAATTGAGTGGTTTTCCCAAACTGGGTAACTCGCTCAATTTACCTAGTTTTTGGTGTACCAAATGAATTAGATAAAACTAAGTCACGGACCAAAATGATGTTATCTTTTGTTTTGGTATTTCCCACAGAGGGGCGCTATCAGACAAATACAGTTAGTTGAGTCCTAAATGATATATGCCTTGATATTAGACATTATCATAACGTACTTTGTAAATCTTAAGTAATGGTTTATAGGGGAACCTATGACCGTGACATCGGTGATTCAGAGGAGGTGGATATGTTTATTATATTTAAGTCCTCTTTAGTTTCTTGTGAGATTTGTTGCATTTTATTTTAGCTTTCTAACATTGGTTAAAGGCTGAGGATGTAGACTTTAAAGAGCATCATTATTAAAGTTACCAAGTTTTGGAAAACCACTAAATTTTCTTGGTCTCTAAATCAAAGAGTTACTTGGTTTTGATGGTCCCTTTATGAGGGCGATACTAACCTGGCTGTTCAGAGTATTCGATTTGCCATTATTCTCATATTTAAAAAAAATCAAGTTACCAAGTTTTGGAAAACCACTCATCAAACATAGACATGCGATCAAATCCAAACCGCTCCACCCTAACATACCAAATTTTACAGTGAAATTACAAAAGATCCAGAGAATTTGAGAGTCATAAAACTAATAACATCGAACGCCTAATCAAATTTTAAGTTTAAATTTAGCTGCAATACTTTAGCTTTGTCCATCCTACAGTCCCCACGAATTTCGTGGGTTCCCAGCTAATCGTAAAATATTATACGCGTATAATATGGGAGCGGTGAGCACAGCTAAAGGTAATAAATAATTACCTGGGAATAATATTCTTCTTTCGCAATTTCAGTTTTCCGCGTATCTGAAAAACCCCACTAGTTTCTTGTGTTCCAACCCACGTCTTTTCGCTTTAAATTGCGCAGATTTGAAAATAATTACACTGGAAAGGATACAAAATAAATTATTGTCAGCGCATGAAACGCCAAAATATGTCAAGAAGAATATGGGGGAAAATAGGCCTAACCTACAGCTAATTGCTTTCTAGCTTTTTATTTATTGTTTCTAAATTTATTTTTATGCTGGCTATCACAAAACAGAAAGTCTAATTAATATAAAATAAAGTATTTGCGCATTTCGTTTTTCAAAGCACACATTCAAAGTGCACAATTTCACTAACGAAAAAAACAACAACATACTGTGGAGTTTTTAAAGTTCCTACCTTTATTCGATGTGGTTGAATTGCTAGATCTAGTTGTAGAAGCAGTGTCTTATGAAGGCATTCAATAATTTGGAGGTGATCACATAGATGCCAACATTACTGGATCGAAGCGTAACACTAACAGCGTATTGGTTTACTAACTACTACAATGTACTATAATTGCCTGGTTCTATATTAATGTACACTTAGCAGCAACGTCAGTGCATGTATGTCACACGGTCTTGTTTAGCGTCATTGTCAATTATAGCGGCATTAAGTACATAGAGGAAGAAAATTTAGTCGCCCCACTGACCATTACTTAAATGCCATAGTTTGGCGTCTAGTTCTTTCTTTCTTGTACTTAATACCTAATATATAGATCAACATGACGCAGTCGACGCACGTCAAGTCGAAAGTGCTAATTTCTCGTATGGCTTATATTTCTTATGAGACTCAGGTCCGCGTTGAATCGAATAGGGTTGGATTGAGCAGATTGTATGATTGTATCGTTTACAAAGCAGAATGTTTATAAGTCTCATCTTTGGAGATTGAACGTAATAGATTACACTACAAAAACAAACACGCATTCGGGCGCACAGAGAGATACACAGAGAGAGAGAGAGAGAGAGAGAGAGAGAGAGAGAGAGAGAGAGAGAGAGAGAGAGAGAGAGAGCGAGAGAGAGATAGAGAGAGAGAAGAGAGTCATACAGACAGACAAAGGCACAAAGGCAGAGACAGTGATAGCAACAAAGAGACAGAGGTACAGAGAGACAGAGACAGACAGAGAGAGAGAAAAGAGATAGTGAGAGAGAGAGTGAGAGAGTCTCATAATTATTTTAATCCACCGTTTGTTTTTTTTAAGCTAAAACACTTTTAGAAGTATATGATAGATTTTAAAAAATTGCCGCAATAAAAATTGGGGTCAGGTAACTCAGAAGATAGAGTACGCGACTTCTAGTCAAAAGATACAGTTTTGGAATCCCAATTGACCCTCCTCTTCCTTTCTGTTTTGATTGGCATCAGTATGATGGGACCTTCGGATTCAGAAGTCATGTACTCATTGCTCTGTCTCTGTGTAGCAACACTTACAGTAATGTCAGATATTATTCTTGGTGTCCGTTCTGAGGATACCCTGCTTGTTACCAGTGGACGTTCAGAGACCTTACAATGAACCAACCAAAAACTTCATCTGAGTTGATAGAGCGTTGGTTTCCCAATCGAGAGGTCCGCAATTCGAAACCCACGGTCGCTCAAAAAAAACCAAAACAAAAAAAAACGCATTTGCTCGCTTTCGTCCCCTACTGGTTTAGTCAGTGCTAGTTTAATTTGATCGGCTGAAACTGGAGTCCAAGTCTCTCCGCACTGTGGCAATGTGTGGCAACGTGTTAATTTGTCAGGCGTTGGTCTTGGGACCCGTCCACAATATAGTATACATACTGCTGGCGTTGGATATTAAACAACCAACTCAACTCATTAAAGAGAAATAGGGTCAGGCTTGTATACGGCATGTCTAGTGATAAGAGTGCACATACTATGATGACGTCAATCTGATAATAAATACCAAGTGCCATAGTGTACTCTGAGTGTGTCGTGAAAATTAAATTAGAGGTCAATGGACAGGGTTCATTTGGGCACTGTGTCTTTTTCCTTGTTTAGTTAGTTAGCGAGTCTTTTCAATTACGCGGACTGTCGGATTTATCAAACTGTTCGCTTTAAGGAGACGGCGATGCTGACAGTCTGACACTCCGCAGCTCACCAAACTGCTGGATACTGAATCACTGCGTCAGTGATGGATTTTATAGACTTCGAATAATCTACATGTTGTATAGTACTATTGTGTATGACGATTTTTTTTCTTATTGGCAAAGTAGGCTAGTGAAATCTGTAAACTTCATAAGACTGTCTGGATGGAGTTTTCTTCTTCAACCTATGGGGAGCAGATCAGGGGAAAGGGCAATGGGAAAGAAGCGAATGCGTGGTTGGTAAGACGAATGAAAGTTAATACAGTGAGGAGATAGCGGAGAGAGAGTGAAGAGAGCGAGGGATAGAGACACAAACACACACAAACACACCAATATTTTGGAGAGATTCAGAGGTAAAGACAGAAAGAGAAAGAACAAGTAAAAGAAAAAGAGAGGAGAGAGGGTCACAGAAAGATAGATAAATAGATAGATAGATAGATAGATAGATAGATAGATAGATAGATAGATAGATAGATAGATAGATAGATAGATAGATAGATAGATAGATAGATAGATAGATAGATAGATAGATAGATAGATAGATAGATAGATAGATAGATAGATAGATAGATAGATAGATAGATAGATAGATAGATAGATAGATAGATAGATAGATAGATACATAAATAGATACATAGATAGATAGATAGAGAGTATGTGTGTGTGTGAGAGAGAGAGAGGGAGAGAGAGAGAGAGAGAGAGAGAGAGAGAGAGAGAGAGAGAGAGAGAGAGAGAAAGAGAGAGAGGGAGGGAGATAGGGCGAACGAGGGAGATGGAGAGTGAGAAAAAGCGATAGATACTCAGTAAGGATTACCAAGGCAAGCAAAATAAAATAGTGTCCACATTTTCCTTATGATTGGAAAGCTGTACAGACAAATTTATGTATTAAACATCCACAGCCATATACACTGATATCCGGGCTGCTCTTCCTCGACTGTTTCATCTTTTAACTTGAAAAATACATCATCATCATCATCATCATCATCATCATCATCATCATCATCATCATCATCATCATCATCATCATCATCATCATCATCATCATCATCATCATCATCATCATCATCATCATCATATTTATCATCATCATAATCATCATCATCATCATCATCATCATCATCATCATCATCCTGATGTCCACGATCATCATCATTGCCCCCCATCCTTGACATGATAAGGGTAAAGGCCACGCCACAAACACGGGAGCGGATCCATTTCTATCTCGTGCACCTTCTCAACTTGGCCCCATCTATAACCCAAGAAATGCATAGTTTTGATTACCTTTGACCTACTTTGCAACTCGTGGATCTACCAGACACCACGACACATATACGTGACTGACAAAGTCACTATTCAGTATTCATTTAGAGATCTTGTTTCTCTCATGAACTTCATAAAGGTTATTGGACAGCCATAACTTGCATCATACCCACCCCAGAGACGGGTTTGTATTGTCATAATAGTACGGCACATTAATCATAATATGAATCATATGCCGACACATTGATGTTTTTTTAATAGGGTTTTTATGCCTTTCAGCAAAAATGTATATAATTGCATTGTTTGTGTTGCTTGAAAGTCTTTACGCTAAGATAATTGATCTTATTATTGGACAGGTTGGCTATGACGAAAACTTTTGATGGCACTGCGTTTTCCAACCAACCCGACGCTACTACATGTATGCTTTGAAATGATAACGGTGAAAGATGCGTGACAGCTAAATAGGCCATCAATAAAAAGGAGGCAACGTTGATAAGAAATTGGTCCAAAATAACAGATAGCTATTTTTTCCTTTAATATCTGTGGTGGAAAAAATGTGTTTACGGAATCTTTTGCATGAAAAAAAAAGAGGTTAAAATTATAGTTGAAATGCTGCAAAACTGATAAGGGGTTACGAGACACGGAATTCTGTACCAGAACATCCCTAAACCGTTTGTTGGTTGTTGTTGTTGTTGTTGTTGTTGTTGTTGTTGTTGTTGTTGCTGTTGTTGTTTTGTTGTGGGTTTCTTTTTTTTTTGCATTTTTGTTTTTGTGTCTGTTTCTTGATACTGTTATATAACTTTGAGATTTATGAAAAGATTTTTCAGTATTCTAACATATTCAGCTTCAGCCTAGGTTTCCCGAAGAATACTATACGAAGACGGGTTTATTTGCTGAGATTCAAACCGCGGACTGCCGAGCTGGTACGATAGCGCCTGAAGCGTACAGAGCCGCAGCTTGAGTCCCACACAAAGCAGGTGACCGGTCGAGATAGACGTCTTGATATTCCCGCGCTGTCTTTGTGTAGAAGCACGTACAAATATAAGATGTTAGTCTAAGGACCCATCCACAATAATAGTCTATATTGTGCAGTCATTGGACTCTAAGCAACAAACAAACAAAATAGACAAGGCGGCAGTTATAATGTACCCTCTACACGTGAAAAGCGCCGCCCCCCCCCCCCCAAAAAAAAAAAAACAAAAAAAAACCACACACCACAATCCCCCCCTCCCCCCCCCCCCCACCCCCCCAAAAAAAAAAACAACAAAAAAAACCACACACATTCTCTCTCTCTCTCTCTCTCTCTCTCTCTCTCTCTCTCTCTCTCTCTCTCTGTGTCTCTCTCTATCTCTCTATCTGTCTTTCTCTTTCTCTCTCCCCTCTCTCTCTCTCTCTCTCTCTCTCTCTCTCTCTCTCTCTCTCTCTCTCTCTCCTCTACAATTTACATATGATATGCAAGAGCGTCGAGCATCATGGTGCTGTCACGTGAAGACTGAGGTAGACACCCATGGCACAATGAGGCTCCCCGTCATAACAAACTGCCCAAGTCACCTCAGTAAACAAACATTGATTTGCATTAATTAAGATTCAAAGTATGTCATAACATGACGCATTTGGCACAGGTGGCACAGTTCTCACTGCTGCCGTTTAGGCTGAGCAGACTGAACAAAACGTGCTTTCTGAGATTCACCTCGTGTTAAGTATGCCAATAAATCAATAATAACTGCTGTTATTGAACAATGTTTTTAGTTTGATCAATTCGGTGATTTAGGCGCTGTATTTAAAGATAAATAGGCTTCTGATTGATACACATTGCTCAATTCTTAAAATATGAGATTAGACACAAAATACGGAAAGGAAATAATAAATTAATCTAGACCCAATTAAAACAACAACAACAACAACAACAACAACAACAACAACAACAACAACAACAACAACAACAACAACAACAAAAACAGTGTACGAAAAGACTAGCTACTATTTATGGTAGCTCTGAACTTCTCTTAAAAGACGTTATTGTTGTCTTTATGTTTATCATTCTGTAAAGTAACCATTAATAAACCATTCTGGTCAAACTTGGAGTGTTTTGCTTAATGCGAAAAAAAGGAAAGAAAAATTAAGATTGCTATTTTCCATCGCCCACCGCTGAGAATTCTATCCCAGCCTTGCTGGCGCCACATACACTTGTGAATTTAAAAAAAAATAACAGCAAACAATTAACTCTCTTAACTCCAAAAGCTAATGGGACTGGGTGTGAAAAGTGGCAGCGGGAAAAATGTGTTTACTGATAAGAGATTATGAATCATAAAAGAATTTAAAAAAATTGCTCTTATTTTGTGAATAATTTTACACTTAAGTTTAACTGACCGTAAAAAGAACAAAGCAAAACATACACACACAAAAACAAAAACAAAACAAAACAAAACACAAACAAAATGCACTGAAACCATCATAAATTAAGAGTACACTGCACTGAGAAAGATAAGGCGTGATGAGGTCAGCATTATGTGAGACAACTTTAAAGAAACGCTTCACTTTAGGCAAGCGTGATAACAAAATTGGTGATAAGCGCCAGATATCTCAGCAGTCAGGGGTAGAGAGTTGTTATTGTTGTTGAGTTGGTTTAACGTCCAACATCAGCACTATATAGGCTATCTTGTGCACGGGCCCCAAGACTAACGTCAGACAATTTTATGTGCTGCCACACAACAGAGACAGGGCGGGGATGCCATGACTCCTGTCTCAGCTGTTCATCTTATACTGACACCGACCCAATCAGTAGGGAGCGCAATCGCCAGGGCTCGAACCCGGACCTTTTGCGTCGGAAGCCGATGTTCTACCCCAGGACCACCGCCCCCCCCCCTCAGAGAGAGACGGAGAGAGAAAGGGGAGAAATAGCGAGAGAGCGAGAGAGAGAGAGAGAAAGAGAGAGAGAGAGAGAGAGAGAGAGAGAGAGAGAGGAGAGGGGGGGGGGGGGCTGGGAAATCACCGGGAAAGATAGAAAGGGTAGGGAGATAAACAGAGACAGATAGACAAACAATGGTCAGAGAGGTGGAAATAGAGAGTATCACTGATTGTAAATAATAATAAAACAAAAACAAAATCGATCCGAAGAAGGTATGGTTGAGACTCGTTTAAAAATTCTTTGGAAAAAAAAAAAATACAAATAAGTCTTGCTTTAGTTAAATAATTAAAAATATTATAATACGCATCTTCATGGACACCGGGAAGAGAGGGGGAGAGGGAGACGAGCTGGTGCAAGTAGTAGAGCGTTGGTCTCTTATTATTATTATTTTATTATTATTATTATTGTTGTTGTTGTTGTTGTTGTTGTTGTTTCAAATAAAAATTTAAAACATTATTTTTTAATGACTGGAAATAAAACCTGTTCAGATCACACGTAACTAGACTACATTTTTTGTGTGGTAAATATAGCCCTAGGTACCCCGTCATGCGTTAAGAATATAAAAACAGAAATAGAAGGCATGCAAACAAACCGGCCCACCCATGTTTTGAGAAGGTCACGTGGCTGACGTCTACAGTCTGGGTCTACGTCTATGCCTTGTCTCGCAGAAGTCGGTCAGAAGCTCTGGGATTCTGGGAAAATCCAGATCGAGATCGAAATTAGATCTTACTAAACCAAGGTAACTTTAGCCCCAGTTAACACCCAAACTGTAGGCCTAACCTGTCTGGCCTTTCAGGAGTAAGGACATAGTCCAACATTCCTGTCTGAAATTAAAGATCAGGAAGTAACGCGCACAGTGAACGCTTAACTGAAACAGTGTTATCTTTGCCTGATACATTGTACTCCGTTTAAAAAAAAATTAAGTGACAAGAGTGCGAAAACTTAGTCATACGAAATAGAAACTCTGTTACGAAATAAGAAATACCTAAAAGCATACGTGCGTCTTCCTTCTACACAAAAAAGGTGTTGTCACCGTTTATCCTTTTCTTCTCTCGTTGTCTCATTTCTCAATCACTCTCTGTCTGTCTGTCTGTCTGTCTGTCTGTCTGTCTATCTCTCTATCTTTTTCTGAATCTCTCTTCCTCGCTCTGTCTATCACCTCTCTCATTCTGTCTATCCTTTTTACTCTCTCGATCCATCCACCCTCCCTTTTTCACTCTCCCTATCTCTATCTCTCCTTCCTTGATCCTGTGTCGGCAATCTTTGAGTATTCGTAGATGCTTCTTAATTTTATGTCCCATTCATCTACCACACTAATCTACCGTTCTTTGTTTTCATTTTACAAAATCCGTTTGCCCCTTTTCCTCTTTCGTTTACGCTTACACTGTCCTAATCGAGAGGTCCTGGTTCGAACCCCACGATCCGACGGACAAAACTTTATAGTCATATGTCATCTTCTACTGGTTTGGCCAGTGTCAGTATAAAAACTGTAGTTTGAACGGCTAAAACAAGAGCGCTATCCCCAGCACTACGTGTATCTCTGTGTGGTAGCCAGTACGTAAAAGTGTTCGTAAGGACATAGTCCAACATTCCTGTCTGAAATTAAAGATCAGGAAGTAACGCGCACAGTGAACGCTTAACTGAAACAGTGTTATCTTTGCCTGATACATTGTACTCCGTTTAAAAAAAAATTAAGTGACAAGAGTGCGAAAACTTAGTCATACGAAATAGAAACTCTGTTACGAAATAAGAAATACCTAAAAGCATACGTGCGTCTTCCTTCTACACAAAAAAGGTGTTGTCACCGTTTATCCTTTTCTTCTCTCGTTGTCTCATTTCTCAATCACTCTCTGTCTGTCTGTCTGTCTGTCTCTCTCTCTCTCTCTCTCTCTCTCTCTCTCTCTCTTTCTCTCTCTCTCTTCCTATCGTTTACTCGTTCTGTGCATCTCCCCCCTTTCAATTTCTTTCCTGTCCCATCTTATCTGACTGATACATAAGTTATTCGGTTCACCTAGTGCTACCACTGTTGTTGCTACGTCACTAGACCTTTGCACTAATTTTAGCACGAAATCGCAGAATGTTGCCGGTGAATATAAACAATTATCTCCTTCGTCACGGGTCGGATGGCATTAAGATCTGAGGTGCAGAAAACAGCGCACCTCTATAAGCGGCGGGTACGGGAATTCCCAACATGTTTTACATACCAGCAGGCATGACCAAGTTTTTTCTCTTGCCCTAGGGGCAATCGCGGGTAGTCGTGCACTGCATAGAGGACGTGCGTTTTGTACTGGTTAAAGAGAACATACTAGCAAAAACAACAACAAAAATCACACCCAGTGCAATTTGACGCTACTCAGAGCGGCGAGTACGCACCTACATGAGAAGATCGCGCACTTAAGAAACAAACAAAATCTAAAAAGTAAATCAAAAATATAGAAAAATATGTAACGACACGATTTATGACGATAAAAAAATAATTAAAGAAAAGGAGGCACGATTCTATACTGACAATTGAGATGGTGTTGCCCAGTGTTGTTTTATATCTTGTTTTTTAATAACCATTATGGTGTTAAAATTAATGCTTATTCAAAGATACCGATATTAAACTAATGTTGGTCATAATCATGTTAAACTAGAAACAGCAATAACAAAATAACAATACATGTAATAACAAAACTTTTGCAACGGCAACAATACATGTACTACAAATGTTGCTACTGCTACTTCTTCTTCTACTACTACTACTACTACTACTACTACTACTACTACTACTACTACTACTACTACTACTACTACTACTACTAGTAGTAGTAGTACTGTCCGCTGCTGCTGTTACTATTAGTCCTATCATTTGTAATGATGATGATGATGATGATGATGATGATGGTATGATCGTGGAAAAAAAAATTTAGCAATACAAAACCAAAAGAAAGATAACTACTGTGTTACTGTTCTATAACTGACTTAGTATACTTACACTAATATCCCTTATAGTCAATATTACTTTTTTTTTGTTTTTGAGATTCACTATTGGTTTGCCATGAGTGCACAGTTACACATGAAGCTTCCTGCATCTATTTAGTGGTGAGAAGTTGAACCTAGAAAGAAAAATATCTTTAAATAGTCTATCGTCGTTTTAGGAAAAAAAATTCCAATCGTAAGTGTAAAAAAAAAAAAATACTAAAGGAAAATCAGGACATTTTAGCTTTTTGATGTTGACCTAAATCTTTATTCCCCAGGGATATTATATTTTTTACCATCTCAATTTACGCCTTTACATTTTGGGATACATTTTTCTGCTTTCTCACATTAACATTTCGTTCTTTCACTCCTTTGTCTTAAAGTTTAAACGCAAACCCACCTTCCTTCATTTCGAACAGACCAATTTTGGGGTACTGGAATTTTTCCTTGCTAACCTTTTTAACTAGATCTAGTGCATTATCAATATTATTTTACAACAGAGAGAGATAGAGAGGGAGAGAGAGAGAGAGAGAGGGGGAGAGAGAGAGAGAGGGGGCGGGGTTCAAGCAAAGTGAAAAAGACCAAAACAAAAAGGAAGATACACCATGACAAAGGTTATTTTCACAGATGCGAAAAGAAGGAGTTGTACCTCGTATTGTGTCTTACTGAGATTGGGATATGACAGTGAAAGAGCTAACCAAATGAAATTCGTTTTTTTTTTAAAAGCAGCAAGTGCATGCACGCATATTTATCTTCTTCTTATCTGTAGACATGTTACATGTCACAGCTGGAATCTCTAAAATACATGTAGCAATTTCATGGTATATCTCACTCTGAGGTCATTGAGACATAAAAAGGAAACAATTGTTACCAAAGGGGAAACTGCGAAGGAACTTTGTAAGGAAAAACATTACATCCATGACCTAGCGGGATGAGGTGCAGCTGTAGTTCAGTCAGCAGAGGGTGTAGTTTCTAACCAGTTTTCAGGTTCAGATATATATATATATATATTGTTAAGTCGTGCGTTGACGAACTTTTATATATATATATACTTAACTACTTTAAAAATTCTGAATTCCGACCTGTGCCCTGATTCACACTGGTTGCTTCACGTTTAATAGAATTCATACATTTCCAACAGTGGTTTGAAGTAAGACACCAATAAATATATTTACATAAATCAATTTTATTACAAAAATACATCAAAATAATTATTATACAAAACAATGCAGAGTTAATAACATTAAGAGATGATTAATATTTTCAGCACATAAATAGACTTTTAACTCATATTCAGATACAGTTCAACATTAAAACTATGTGTTAGCATCACATTCACTCACTAATCTTCGTTAACTACATTGGTTTGTGAAAAATAACAGCATATGATGTTCTTGATCTCTTCTTCCTATTTCAGGGGACTTGAAAATTGTTCTCTAATGACACCAAATAGGATATTGTTTTAATACATGTGCACTCTATAATAAGATTGTTTTTAACAAGAACTGCAAAGAAGCAGACATTTCAACAGACACTATCTTGAAAACGCAACTCCTTAACATCATAATATAATTAAGTTTAACTTAAAACATAAACACAGCGTGATAATACATGTATTCTGCTTTTGAATTGTCATAAAGGTGCAATAATAATAAAATTTATTGATTCTCTCTAAAAAGAAATCATAGCCATTTCGTGTCCTCCCTTCAATTATCTAGATATAACCATCTTCCAAGACATAAAGATTTAACTGCCAACTTCCTCAAATATTATAAATCAAATGTTTGAATATAAGAATGGTTTAAAGTCAAAAAATTTTTAAACTTTAACTTATTTATAGTTACAAAAGAAAAATAGAGAAAATACAAAATTAAGAATGCACAGTTGCAGTGTTGTACTTCTGCAAAGATAGCAAAAACATTAAAAGCTCCTCTAAGATAAAAAAAAAAATGCTCCAAAATGTATACAGCAGACATCCCCTTAAGTATTATCATCATGCTGGATTTGACTCTGCGTACAATAAAGTCAATTATTTTTCCATTTGAAATATCCATGTCATGCTTGCAATGTTATTTTTCCACCGCATACACAAATTAACAAGTAATGCAATTAGAGTACTGGTAACACTTACAACAACAAAAAGAAAGGAATATTTTATTAACAAACATATCTTCTATAATTATGTGATAAGCAATTGTCATCTATTTGTAAAAAAAGAAACCGAAAAAACAACAAAAAAAAAACGACAAAAAATTAAAGAAAAAAAAAGAAAAAAACATTTTAAAGGGCAATTTACAGCACATGTTCAATTTGCTTAACTGGATCTATTATGTTTGTTGTTTTTTTTAATATAAATTCTAATGTGTCTACCATGAAGGGCAGATAACTCGATTTTTAATATAGGTCGATGTTTCCAGGTATGTCCCTTTGAAATGAATTGAAATCAAGTCTTGGTGATTGACTAAAACAGTGTATACAGTATATTACATGTTATAAAGCATTCTAGAATCAATCCTTGTGTAGAGACCAAGAACCTTAATCTTCTCAGCACTCTTTTACAATATGCAGCACATAAGCTAGCAAAGACTAACCTAAAAATAAGAATCTTAACCTTGGGACTTTATCGATATATATACAGAGCTTAAGCATTGTGCCATACACTAAGTCCCTAATAAAAACTGATCTCCAAATGAAAATTGTATACCTCCTGGGACACTCGCAAAGTACAGTAATAGTTAAGTATTGGCATTCAAATCACCTGGCAAAGAAAGCTGTCAAAATAAAAATCTTAACCTTCTTGGTACACAATAGGGAATGCGATTTCAACAACAGTTATGCTACCCAGTTTGAAGACATGAATTCTGTTTACGGTTTTATTAGCTCATCAAGCAATATCTGCCTCAGACGAGCAAGTAATGCATTGAATAAAGCATTGGGGATATAAAGCACTCAAGCAGAAAAATATTTAGATCACCTGCAACATATCACTATGGCGTTTTTGCTTTTGAAACGCTTGTTCCAAAAAAGTGGAATATTTTTTTGTGAAATCAAATTTCCTATTACATAGCACAACAAGATTGACTACAAGATGAACTTGACTCACATCTTCCAAAAAAGGGGAATAATTTATTGTTAAAATCACATTCCCTCCCTATTACACTAGCACAACCAGCATTACAGAGTTCTACATAAGTAATGCCAAACTAGATGATTATTTTTTTTAACTGAATCTCTTGCGTAAAGCCACATAGCATATTGAGTCTCAAAGCATAATCCCATGACAGAACTGAACTGTACTCTGATCTGTACTCTGATCTGCCAACTTTTTTTGTTACAGATAAATAAGCTAATTTATCACTGCTACATGCGCTCCAGCCTGATCTGTGTGGCCTTGAAGCTCCTGGAGAGGTCGAGGACCTGGGGATCCACGCTGCTGATGGCCTGCAGCTCCACCAGGTAGGAGGACACCCGGTCTAGACACGCTGTGACGAGGCGCGAGCGGTCCGAGGGCGGGATCAGGCTGGGGTTGGCCGCGACGTGGCTGATCAGAGACTGAAGCACAAACAGCACGTGGAGCGGACGCTGGCTGTTCCTCCAGATCACATCCTGGAATATTGCAAGAGTATACATGGGAAACTTAAGTGGACAAGGCTGAAAGAATAGAGCGGAAACTTAAGTCTACACGGCTGAAAACATAAAGACTGAACTTAAGATGTCACAAGAGAAACTTTAGTGTATACGTTATCTTTCTAGATCTACAAGAAAAATTTTTTTTTCCTGTGTAAAAATTATTTCATACCACACAAAAAATCAGTGTAATGAAGGTTAATTCTTTGTATGTGAACTACACTTTGAGAAGTTTTTACCACATAAACGCTTTGATATTTATTATTTTGAAGGGGTGCAGATCAATACAAAGAGGTGCTGGCACAAAAGCGTATAATGAGCACAACATGTGTGCAGCGTGATGGGAAACAGTTAATACTACTTAAAGCCTCCTGCTGTGGTAAGAGGAAATGTTAAATGTTACCTCATACTTTAGAACTTCACTAGATCAAATCTTTGATCGTGATGCTACACAGAGACTACCTCATAGTTTAAAAATTAAAAGTCTGCTGGACCACAGTGTTAATCTAAGATTAGTTGAACCTGCTATATACTTTTCACAACTGAATATTCTAAATTATGCAGACTATCTTGGCTTTGCGAAACCTGCAAAATTTTATGGTTTCACAATTGACTACCCTGGTCCATGCAGGTTACCTTGAACTTGTAAAACCTGCCACAATTTTTCACAAGTTCTATGGGACCATAGTAGAGCTTGAAATTTTAGGCATTTTTCTGCAGTGGTTAGAAGTAGGCTCTAGAGTAAAAAAAAAATTTGAAAAAAACTATAAATGGAAGGGCTTTGTGGGATCAGAACCTTGACTTGTGGATGCATCGGCACAAATCACCTTGCCACTACAAGAGAGCATGGTTTATGCAACTGTTCCACTGCGATCAATTCAATGTTGGCACGAATCAGCTTGCCACTCCAAGAGAGCATCGTTTATAGCACTGTACTACTGCGACCAAATCAATGTTTACCTTAGACTTGTATAGAGTGTCGTAGAGCTCCAGCAGGCGAGCTGGCGAGAGGCCGACCTCCAGGAGAAGCTGGTACACCCAGCTGTTGCCCAGGTTCTGTTCGCATGATCGCTTCTCCAGGAAGTGGAGAATTGTGGCTGCAAACACATGGAATTCATACTGTGATACATCTTACACATATGTTTAGCTTGTCTCGTACTCTTTGACACATTGTTGGGTAATTTATTAAGATATATAATACATAATACAATGTACATAGTATTCAAACAGAATTTCTAAAAGGTCATAGCTATTGATAAGAGAAATATCTTTTCAGACAGACATATCAGAAAAAGTAACTGATTAATGTGAGTTAAAGTTTGTATATTTCAGTTGCATTGAAAGTAACATGTGGGCTTAATCATTTTCAGCTCTTTTAGACATATTGACATAGCTTTTTGGTATATGGCTTGAAGCTCCATTAACCTAGCCTCAACACATAGTTGTGGGAAAGATCTCCATTGTTCACTACTTAAAATTGGCTATCTCAGGAATGGGTCCCCACATATCCCATAAAACAACTAGCACTTAAGTCTTATCCAAACATGTGTTCCTGTGTAATTGTCTTGCCTAGTTAAGACATTTGCTCTATAGATATGAACTTAAAAACTAGGAAATATCTCTCTGAACCAACATAGAGCTTGAATATATCATTAAAAAAAACAACTAACAAACACTTAGCCGAACATTTTGTCTTGATATGAACTTACAAACGGGGAAATATCTCTCCGCACTGACATACAGTTTGGCAATCATTTCCAACCTGTTGCTCACGGTGGTCAAGCGATCAGGCGTAGACATCTGCGATGTACTGGAGAGCTCTGGGTAAGAAAAAAAACAACAGAGTAGTATAATATCAATTTGATACATGACAATGGTTTTTTTTTTATATTTAATATCTGTTGCAAAAAACAGTTATTTTCAACTTGCAATTATTTTATCTTAAATAGCTTTAAGAGGCATTGATAAGATGTTAATAATGATAATGGCAAAATATAATAAGTTTGTGACTAGAGAAAGGGTCCATGTGTCTTAAGATAATTTTTTACAAAGTAAATTGATAATCTCAAGTAAAATGCCACGCTCAGCACACTGTTTTTTGTTATTTCTAAGACATTTGGAGTAGCTCAAAGATATCAACCACAGATTTGGTGCAAAATAGTGTTTACAAGTTAATTTGAGAAAATCAGCTTTGAAGCCACACAAAAATTTCATATACTTAAAACGAATAGGGATCGCAAAAGAAATTGTTCAAACTCCTTGCACAGGTGCAATAATTTTTTATAAAATGCCTTAGAAATGGATAAGCTTTATTATTTAGTAGAACCTTTTTTTTTTTTTACCTCTGATCACATACATTTATTATCTCCTTGGTCAAAATCACATTCAGTGACATAAAACCGTTTTCTCCAACCAAACATAGATATTTAGATATTTTTTTTAAAGTTATATGGACCTGCCAATTTAAGTTTTCAGTTCAGATCAATTCGGGGTTCCTTCTCCTTTCGGAGGTTGGATGCCACGGATCTCCATCTTTTACGGTCTCTTCCGATTTCACAGCATTAGTTGATTTTCATTCCAGTTGTTTCCTCAATGTTTTCTATACAGCTCTTTCTTCTTCTTCCTCATTATCGTTTCCCTTTTATTTTTCCCTCCAGGAAATGTAAGTTTTACAAAATGGGAAAAGATAACATTTTATGAACAGGACCTTGATCAACTCAGATTTTCTTACATGCACTACCTCTGCCAACTATGTTCTGCCTTAGATTATACCTTTGTCAATGATGTTCTGCCACAGATTCTCTATGAGAGCGGCGTCGTAGAGACCAGCACAGAACACAATCGCCAGTTTCATCTCATGGAGGTCAAAGCGGTCCGCAAAGTCTTCATAGAGCTGCAGATAAAGAGATAGGAGAAGTTGAAGAGAAAGGTTTTCTTAATATAACCAATGTTAAAAACAGCACTGCAGGTAAAGAGGCAGGAGAAGGTACTTGCGTAGACATGGGTGCTAGTGGAAAGGGATGATGAATCCTAAACGTGGCATTTTTTCCAAAAACTCCTAAATCTGACAGGCTACACAAATACAGCTTTATTAAAACTAAAAACAAGGCAAATTTTCAGACAAAAATAGTCAACAGCTGTATTTTAGTGACATAATACACTCATTATCTGAGAAATACAGCGGTCTCAACAACAAAAAAATACTATCTTGACGGAATGAAGCAAAACTGCTGGTGTTTTGAAAAGACTCCAATCCACAAGATGACAGCAGACATATACACATTCCATTTTTAGTAAACCCTGAGTATTCCAGAAAACTCACACCCATGCTTTTGTATAAAGGACAGGATAGCAAACCTAATAACAAACTAGTTCTGCAGTTCCAAATGGCTTCTTATGAGCCACAAATTTATGTTTGAGGAGTTTCAACTATTCCAACCTTTCAACCAAACGTTCTGTTCTGGTACAGTGTTGTTGTCTAGCATTCAATGTCAACACTATATAGGCTATATTGTGGACAGATCCCAAGACTAACGCCTGATAAGTTAACGTGCTACCACACAGAGACAGTGTGCGGACACCACAACTGTCTTAGCCACATAAACTGACACACACCCAACCAGTAGAGGACAAAGGCTCGAACCACAGACCTCCTGCATTGAAAACCGACGTTCTACCCCAGAACCAACAGTAGTACCGCGTCCAAATCGATCAGATCATGTCAGAAATGCAATGGATGATAAGATTTTACCTCGATCTATATCACAGACACTTAATGTCAGTTAAATCTCACAACCCTACCGAAGTAATGTCAAGCAGTTCTGAATCCAGCTTGTTCTTGGCAGCTTCCTTGTCAGGGGCATTGCCCAGGTTAGAGATGCATTTGTAGACTTGCATCTGGAGGCGCGCAACCTGAGGATGGGAGAGTGTGGTTTTTTTCATGTCTCTTCTTGTCTTGTTTCAAAGATTATTGAATATCATATAGATGATGAGTATAGGAAAAAATTTTTAAAGCATTTTTCTCTTGTTTCTGAGAGTATGGCTGTATATCACATGGATAGTAAACAAAGGTAAGGAAAAAATAGCACATCATATAAGCACTTTGATATAATTTGAGAATTGTAAAATTGAACGCATTATGTTTATATACAACAATATACACCTAGTATTCAATACAAATTCTGGCAATGGTGCAACTTAACTTGAAGGGAAAATATTAACCAAGTTCCAATACCTGATATATCGAAACACAAAATCTTAGCATGTACTGAGTAGCTAAATCTTCTTTACTTTTTCAAAATGCAACATGTGTTGAGTCAAGTTAGTTGCTAATCTGTAAATGTTCTCACTATAAAAGCTCTTATGTAGACAGGTCCCAAGTTTAAGGTCTGACAATTTTACCTTCTGCCAAACAGAACATGTAAACAGTTGTACAGTTGTCTAGTGACGGATGACAGATCAAACCTGCTTTGTTCTAACTTAATTGGAAATAAAAAGTAGCTAGAACTACGCAGTTCGGCACCGACAAAATGCCGCTCACCTCCATTTTCTCCTCGAGCTCGTGCAGCATCTCGCCAGCTGCTGCCGTTCCCAACCTGGAGGTGGAGCTCTTGGCACAGATCACAGCGCGGGACAAGTACTCCAGCCTCTGGGTTAGGTTGATGCTTGACCTGGCACAATGAGGAGATACGGTTAAACAAACATTTTCTTGACCGTATATGTCGTTAAAAAAACATTATCTGGATCATGGAGATGCTGAAATTAACATTAATAGATATCTTGATATTTTGATATTTTCTAACCAAGAGCTCTTGGCACAGATCACAGCGCAGGACAAGTACTCCAGCCTCTAGATTAGATTTGTGTTCGACCTGTTCGACAATAAAGAGATACAGTGAAATAAATACTATCTTGATATTTTTAATAAATAACTCTTGGCATAGATCACAGAGCGGGAAAAGTACTCCAACCTCTGGGTTAGGTTGATGCTCAAAAGGGAGTTACAAACATAAACGCAGCTATTTTTATCTCCGATTAAATACTCCAATTGTTTGGACATAATTATTAAAATACTAATTTCAAACTGCGACATCAAGCTTGTTTTTATTTCTTTTTAGTTTTTTTTCTTATATCTTTGAGACTACCGGTACATTATTTGAAACGATAATTTGACACACTGTTTATACAATTATTTTAAAACTTTTTATATAACATACAAACATCAAGTAAACCATTTTACTGAAAATGAGTTATACAGTACATAAAAGTTGTGATCAAATAAAGTCTTGGTTCAGAGTATAAGAACAAGTAACTCACCCCTGTCTCTCTGCAAGCTGGGCCAGGATGCGCGTTGCTGCCTGGAAGTTCTCCGTCTTCTCGTAGTGTTTCCAGAGCATGTCCAAGGCACTGGTGTTGTCAGTCTGCATGTTCACCTTTCGCCGCAAATATTGTTCCACATATGGAGTGTTGATCTAAGAGGAATAAGTTTAACAAAAATTTCAATTGATTTAAAAATCTTCACAGGTAGGAATCAATGGATCAATCTAGTTTAATATCATTAAAGCTCACTTCATTATATAAGTCAAATAGCTCAAATTTTACAAAGTCTCCTGATGGACAACACAACTATCCCATAAATACCCCTACCTTGATGTAAAATACTCTACAAATAGAAAACAAAGTCTTTTTCACAATACAAAATGTTTCTTTAAGGTGTAAAAATTTGTTACAAAAAACATAAGTTTCTCATAAATCTCTTCTTAGATCTATGTCACAATAATAAAGACTAAAAGCAGGCGTAGAACTTAAAAGATTACCTCAAGCAGTTTTTCCGTGTGATTGGTCATAAACAGCCAGTCGTAGAGAGCAGCGTGAAAGAGAGAGTCGTCACTGGCTAAAGCCATCTCCAGCACTTCCTCTCTCTGTACAGAGTAAAACATATGGAAGAACAGACATAGCTCACTAAAAGATGAATCTTGGGAATAACAAGCAATACAAAAAGTTTAATTTAAGAGTGACAAGACTTAAGTCACACTTTAAATAACTTAACCCATAATGGTTTATATGAAAATGACTTTAAGAACTACCAAATTGAATTCACTTCTTAAAGCCATGCAATAACCACACAAAAAATGATTAAGTTTAGCTATAATTAAAACAAATTCAGTTTCCTTCACAATATCATCTAAAAAAAAAAGTAGCTTCATAAAATTCCCTTCAAAGTTTAACAAATTTGTTACAGCATAATTTTTACAATAAGACACCCCATGCTGGGCCACTCCATATGGGATTTCCTCCAACAACCTAGACATCATAAACCAAATCAAAGATCACTTACATAGGTCTCCGCCTGCAGAGCGTCCATGCGACTCTGGTCTGGGTTGACGGGCGGGCCGGGCTGGAGGGGAATGCTGGGAGCCTGAGTCTCCGGGCTGATGCTGCTCGACCACAGAAAGCTGAGCACGTCGGTGATGCACTTGTAGCACTCCATCCTGGATACAAGAGATATGTGTATGATTTATAAACACTTGAGCAGAGGAAGCTAAGTAAATCAGTGATACACTTGTAGCACTCCATCCTGTATACAAGAGAAATGTGTATGATTTATAAACACTTGAGCAGAGGAAGCTAAGTAAATCAGTGATACACTTGTAGCACTCCATCCTGTATACAAGAGATATGAGTATGATTTATAAACACTTGAGCAGAGGAAGCAAAGTAAATCAGTGATACACTTGTAGCACTCCATCCTGTATACAAGAGAAATGTGTATGATTTATTAACACTTGAGCAGAGGAAGCAAAGTAAATCAGTGATACACTTGTAGCACTCCATCCTGTATACAAGAGATATGAGTATGATTTATAAACAATTCAGCAGAAGAAGCTAAGGAAATCAGTGATACACTTGTAGCACTCCATCCTGTATACAAGAGATATGTGTATGATTTATAAACACTTGAGCAGAGGAAGCAAAGTAAATCAGTGATACACTTGTAGCACTCCATCCTGTATACAAGAGATATGTGTATGATTTATAAACACTTGAGCAGAGGAAGCTAAGTAAATCAGTGATACACTTGTAGCACTCCATCCTGTATACAAGAGATATGAGTATGATTTATAAACAATTCAGCAGAGGAAGCAAAGTAAATCAGTGATACACTTGTAGCACTCCATCCTGTATACAAGAGATATGAGTATGATTTATAAACAATTCAGCAGAGGAAGCTAAGGAAATCAGTGATACACTTGTAGCACTCCATCCTGGATACAAGAGATATGTGTATGATTTATAAACACTTGAGCAGAGGAAGCAAAGTAAATCAGTGATACACTTGTAGCACTCCATCCTGTATACAAGAGATATGTGTATGATTTATAAACACTTGAGCAGAGGAAGCAAAGTAAATCAGTGATACACTTGAAGCTCTCCATTCTAGCCACAAGAGAGATATGATTTCTACTGGATTTGTCCAGAGAAAGCTTAACACATCAGTGATTCACTTGTAGCACTATCCTAGACATGAGAGAGATTTTTATGATTTATATAGCATTCAACCAGAGAAAGCTTAGCATACTGGTGATACACTTTTAGCACTCCAACCTGGACACAAAACAAAGATGTACCATTTATAATTGTAGCTGCCTGACAAAAGCAGGAAATAATGAGAATTTCTAGTTTTGAGACATTAAGTAACAGTTGTTCTTATCAACTCCTGAGTCTGTAAAGTTTAAATTTGTAGAGATTACTTTAAAAAAAACAACTATGGAGATATAAAAAACAAACAAACATAAAACAACACAATTCTAAAGCCCATACGAGTCTATATATCACCTGGCAATGTAGGCCTGCATGCCCTGAATGTCCTCCTGGGGCTCCCCACTCTGGTAGAAGTGCAGGGCCAGACCCTGGGGGTCGGCTTTGCGAGCCTCGTGCAGGCCGAGCTCCACCACCCCCAGGTAGAACTGCAGGCTGGCCATCTGCGAGGAGAGGACCCCCAGGTTCAGTGGCTGGACCACGCCCTTCAGCAGGTGCAGGGCTTGTCTCAGGTGCTGCTCCTTCTGGTTTGGATCCTGGCTGGCCCGCGCCGCCTGAAGTAGTTCGTTGGACTAGACGCAGGAATAAAAAAAGGGAAAAAGTGTGTATGTGTGTACAGTTAATGGCCACGGAAAAGCACAGAATTGTTGGAATTTCCTGTTTTGAGATACTGAGCAAAAAAAGGTTGTTCAAATTTATTTCCTGAAAAATCCTAAAAAAAAAGAACTAAAAGAAGAGATATTTTACAAATTAAAAAAATGCATAAAACTACACAAACTCAAGTTTAAGAATCAAATAATTATGAAAAGGTAAAGTAAAATTTCCGACTTTTCTGCCCTTTTCCTACATCTTTGCACATAGAAATATAAGAACTTGTAAACCCCAATTACTATAAATATAAAACCATTTATGCAAAGAGATCACTCCAATTTTTGTACCACATCTTTGCCAACGCTGTAAAATGACTAGATAGCATTTCAAACATGGATGACAATTTAAGAGCCATAGCAGATGGGAATAGGTAATCAAGATTGCACTTGCAGATGGAAGATAAAAAACATGTAAAATATACTTGGGGAACAAAAATTAAGTAAAGGTTTCAATAGTATTTTTTTACACAAACTAGCTTTATTATAAAACTTATTTTGGGACCATATGTCAGAATATATCATAACATTTGTAGTGCTTGGACTTCTAACAATAACCTTACCTTTGAGCAAGTTGCGTCATCTGAGCTGTAGAGGGTGGGGCAGACCTGCCTCAGCTTGTCACTGATGGCGTCAATGGCAGCGTTGTCATCCAGGTAACGCTCCACCAGGCAGTTGATCAAGGTGCTACACACCTGTAGCATCGCAATAGACAGTATTTTTTATGTGAAATACAGGTGGAAGAGTGGTTAGCACACAAGTCTTGTCTAGGCAAGGGGAATGAGTACTGAGCTCATGGTGGGGGTTCAATTCCAGTCATGGCATTGGTCTGAATTTTTCTTTTTTATCTGTTAGTAACAAGCTAGATCTAGGTTTGTGATTGTCTCTTTTAAACTGCTTATTTTTTTACCAATCACTTGCATCCTAGATGATAAGATTGATAGATCTAGCTTCATCTATTTAGCCTGCATAGTTTTTAGAGCGCCTGATTTGTTAAATATGTTAAATAAAAATAGAAAATCACCTACGGAAGTTGCTGTGAAAGGTAAAAAAAAAAAGAGATGTATAGGACACACAAGAGAAAAGACCACGAGAAGGAGCCTGACTGGAAAATATATCAATAGGGAGGCCAAAAGCAACATGAAATAGGAAGGAAAAGGATATGCCATGGAGAAAGATGCTGTCTTAGCACATGGAATGGAAAGGTTTTGTGAATATGAAAAAGAAGAATGTTGCAATGTGTAAAAGAGAATATTGTAAGGTAAATTGGACAAAGAGCTTTTACATCAGATTTGTCATGCAGGGCCAAAATGGTCATGGACTTGCTATGTAAAGACATTTACCTTTTGCATGATAAAAAACACCTAAGAAACAAAGAGAACTGAAGTTTCAGACTTATGACAAAACAATGTTAAGTGAAAAGACAAGAACACAAACACATAAATTTTAAAACATTAATATTTAGTGCAGGTATATGACAGTTTTACAGATCTATATCATACACAAATTCATTGATAAAAAATGTGTAAATCAAAAAGTTTTTGAAAAGATGTGATTTGATTAGTTGCAAAGGTGTAAAATATAAGCCACAACATAAAAAAACCAACACTCACATCTTTCCCACTGATGACCAATGTTTTGAAAACCATGCTTCTCAGCTGATTTTGCAAATCCTAAAACAGGAGGGGAAGATTTAAAATTATAAATGAATAATTCACTATTTTCATCTTTTCAAAGAGCACATGAAAATGCTTTAGTACATCTACCATCCCCTGAAAATCAGTAAATGAATAAATTTTAAAATGCAGCCTTGTCTAAGAGAGTTGGCTTACTAAATAACAATCAAATCAAAGTTAATATTGAATGTTGCCAAAAAAAACATCTCCAAGTTAGGCAGGAGTGTACTTGAGGCATCTGCCTTACAAATTTCTTTATCCAGCAAAAGTTACAGATAAAAGACGTTGGGGAGGGGAGATGGAATAAAAAGAATTAGAGGAAGATCTTATGGTGTAGACAGTGATAC
This sequence comes from Elysia chlorotica, assembly GCA_003991915.1. Classification (NCBI taxonomy): domain Eukaryota; kingdom Metazoa; phylum Mollusca; class Gastropoda; family Plakobranchidae; genus Elysia; species Elysia chlorotica. Next base: position 122,500 of record RQTK01000938.1, read on the forward strand.
CAACTGGATCCTTATTTTTTACTGAACCTTTTCTGCGTAGGTCTGCATGGCATATTGAATCACAAGAAATAACCCATTGATAAACTTTACTGAACTTTGATCAGCTGACTTTTTTTATTTAAATGAAAATCCATAATTTTACCGAAAATTGTCAGTGCATAATACAATATTATTTTTTTTAAAACACCTACCTGGCTCATGGTGTTGGCCAGCATGTGGAACTGGTGGTCGAGCAGAATTCTCCACAGGCCTAGCACCTCTTCCACTCGGTGCAGGAAGTCCTGGGCGTGCTGCAGTGAGATCTTCTCCATGCGCTGGACCTCCGCTTGCAGGCGCGATCGTGTGTGTTCGTCCATCCCTCCTCCGTCATAACGCAGACCAGATGTGCCAGCTCGTCCCATGCTAAGTCTTGAAGAGGAAACATGACATTTTAAAAATTGATTGTCCAGATTCAAATAACTGTTAATTTTATATGCTTTTAAGAGTCAATAAATATGTCCTATGCTATGACAGGAGAAAACGTGACAGTTTGAAGATAAGTTTCCTTGCCTTCAACTAACTGGCAATACTTTTTGCTTTAAGTATGAAAATCTGCATTCCATGTTAAGGTTTGAAGACTAAATATCATATTTATTCTGAGACTTGTCCAGCATTCAACTAACTGCCAATACCTTGAGTCAATAAATACCAATATTATTTTAAATATAAATGTCCCATGCTAAGATTTTGAGAATGAAATATACTTTGAGACTGGTCCCGCATTCAACTTACTGTTGATGCTATGTGATTGTTATCAATATCTCAAGCTCTCATTTCTCAAGCTTTAGTTACTTTTTTAACTACATGTGCTTAGCTTGAGCAAGGCCTGAGTTCAAGTTGATGTTGATAACAAAAGAAATAGGGTATAAGACTGACTCGATTTCATGGAAATGTGACATGATCAATAAGTTGAAAGAACATACTAGAATTATTTTGTAAAAAGATAGCTTTATATTCCTTAACAGTTGGTTTTCAGGACTTAGATAAAGGTATGGTTTTACAAAACCAGATTTTTATTTATTTCATGAAAAAAAAAGCAGTACATAAATACAAATAACAACAATAGTGAGAACAATGTTGGTCATATCAATGACAGCAGCTGTAATAAATGATAATAAAATCAATAATAAAAATCAATGATAATAATAACAACAACAATAAAGAAATAATAATGATAATTATAATAATAATAATAATAATAATAATAATAATAATAATAATAATAATAATAATAATAATAATAATAATATGAATATCAATATGAATAATAACTTGTACTAACAATATTAATAATAATTATAGAAACCAACTCAAAAACCTACATGTCAGTTTGAGAATCCAAGTCAAATTTGGAGTTGAAATCCACAAAATCAGACAAATCTCTCACTAGCTCAAGTCCAATGCAGAGTTCATCCACAGTGAATGTACTAGTTAGCTGTGGGGGACATGATAAACAAGGCAATGAAACTATGATAGGCAGAGGTAGATTTAAGAGGTCGAAAGGTGCAAGTGATAATTAATAAATCAGTAGAAACCAGAAGAAGCAATGACAAATCTAGATCCAGCTTAAGGCAGAGACAATAGGTTACAAGAAAAATAGACAATAGAGTAAAAATGTACGACGTTCTAGCCTTTTCAGGCTCAGTAACTATTTTAATTAAGAGCCCTTTTAGCATAGAAAACTAATGAATGGTGAGTGAACTTACTTTTGCCAACACTTAAAAGAAAATCCTACCATTCCATGCTGAAATAAAATCTGCTGGAAGCAATTTTCCTATTTTTATCTGCCACAATTTTCAATGTTACACAAATATATAAAGACTTGCCTCATGGAGAGGAATTTTTTTTTAAGTAATATCGGAAAAAAATATTCAACCAATATTTAAAAACAAAAATCTAAAAGCAGGTCTGTCATTGCAAACATAAACTTTAATCCTTCTTTCTTACATATTTCACATCTTTCTCTGCCACAAACTCTGTACAGACAGGAGCGTCCCAGAAAGGACGAAGGATCCTGCACAGGTAGATGTAAATGCCATTGTGCTTGCCGGAATAGACCACCTCCTGTGCAGGGTTTGTACCACCACTCATCTGCATTTGAGGATGCATGACGGGCGCACCCATGGGAGTGGACATGTGAAGGGGGGCCATATCTAAGAACAAAATACATTGAGAGTCATTAATGCCGCAGGTTGAATTGATCTTACTCAAAACAAAACAAACAAATGATAATGATAAAACATTTTTGTTTTAGTTAGAACATGCTAAGCAAACTGCCCAATAATTTTCATAATATTTGAAACAGTAAATGGGGCAGGCGGAGGATAAACTAGATGAACCTACTAGAAAACTTTTCATAATTTAAGATCTCTAAAGTTGATTACCATTTTAATAATAGGAAACTACTATGAATACAATCTGAAGCACAAAGATTCTGCAATAAACTGAGACTGAAGGGCAAGACAAAACAGTGCATGTGTAGACTTCAAACCACTCACTTGGTACTGTAGTCATCATCGGCGAACCAAGACCTCCAGGGTTGAACATTGACATCTGGCCTGGCCGCACTGGGTTCAAGCAAACATTAGGAAAATCAGTACATTTTAAAAGATTAGTCTCAATCGTAGGTTGTCCACTTTTCTTTTCAAACATAGGTGATATTGTCGGTTATAAGACAATAGCAGTAACATTTTTTTTTAAATGAGACGTCTAAACGAAAAATTTATTTTATATTTATTTGGAGGGTGAGGCATCAGTTGTCAGTTATACATTGTAACATCTAATCCTGACCCTTCATTTGCTTTGTATTCAAACAAGACAAAACATATTCAGTCCTGCTCTAACAGAGTCATACCTTACATGGGTTTCATTGGTCTACCCAACTCTAAATGTGTTTTGGGGTTTTCAGTCTGTAGTCTTGAAAATTACAAAACAATAAAATAGAAACCAATAGTGCTGCTCATTTGACAATGCCCTTTAGAAGACCATTCCTATGTTGTAATTCCAAAAAAAAAATTAAATAAAAAAATGTATAAATGTTCCTCTTACTGGGAGTAAAAGCCGCCCCTCCCATGCTGGCAGCTCTGAGCCCACTAAAGTGATACTGAGCCTCTCCACCATACATGAAAAACGCCATCCTTGCCCAGTCAGACACCTGAAACAAAATGGTTCAAGACTTCTCTAATATCAATGGATTTGAAATCTTACTAAGAATTTCTTACTGCCTTAAAGAATTTTAAAGGGAACAATAAAACTTATTCATTTGCTTCCTAAACCCCAATTTTACATCTTGTCTTGTTCCCTTGGTCGTACGATGTGGTGCATCTGTGGAGCCCCCCTTTTTTTACAGTCAAAATGAATATTTGAGAAATACAATGAAACAGAAGGAATTCATTAAAAAATAAATGTGAAGTTCCCTATTTAAGTATTTGAGTTAAATTGAAAAAAAAAAATGCCTGGGTAATTCTTTTCACCTGGAAGAATACAATTAGGGTTAAGGGCCCATTACATTAAATATTGAGGTTCTACAAACCAATTAAGGTGCTATTAATTTAGATTAAAAAATTGAAATTGAAATAGCTGAAATATTAGGAAACTGGAAAAAAAAAAAGAAAAAGTGTAGTCTATCATAAGATATATTTTATACGGTATTCTAAGCAAACAACAGAAGAAAAAAAATCATGAAATACTCTAGTTAATTACCTGTTGGTCGGAGGATGATCTAGAACAGGCCAAAACAAGGCAGGTTGCACAAGCTTGATCAAGCTGGTGACGAAGGAAAATTATTGTTCATTTATGCACCCAAAATAGGTTGTCCAAGTAAAAAACTTAAAACCAGAAATAAAAAATAAGTAAACCTTTTCTTTTAGCTTTCGAAACGAAGTCTGAAATCTAGTCAACAAATGTAAGGGCATCGGTGGCTGATGGGTTAGAGAGCCTGCCCGACAATCTCAGTAGACAAATCCAGAACTTTATCTTTCACTTTAGCTGATTGAAATAAAGTTTGATATGCAAAATAGGCCTGAGAACACAGGTTATAGACCAAACAAAAAAAAAGTACAAAATCTGATGGATGCATTTTACTTTGAAAAAAATCTATGCAAAACACATGTAAAACGTGCCAACGAAATAAAATACCCTCCTAGACAACAAACTTTGTTTCAGCTATATAGCAAACAGTTAAACTATAATGCTAAAATGATATTTCCACTTTTTTTCCTCCCTTTCTTAGTCACTTCTGTAGAATAGAAATAGGATCAAGTGAAGATTTAAAAAAAAGAATAAGATATAAAATGAACTCACTCTATGCAGATTAAAGAAGCCCTTGATCTGCTGGGCGTCAGGCCCTCCACACTCAACCATGAGCTGTTTGAGCTGTTCTACTGGCCGCAGCTTTTGGAGGATGTGGATTCCCTGAGCACTAAGCAGCACGAACCTGCGAGGGGGGAGGGCGTGTTGCGTCACAACACACGCAGGATCCACAGTGTACTGACCAGACAGTGGCGGGGGCTCAGGGGAGGCAACTTCATTGATGGCCCAGGTCTTGCCTTCGATGGGTAAAACAGTCTGAAGTGGGGACAATTGGTCTCTATTTTACTCACAAAAAGCCAGAGAGTCAAACTTTATTTACACAATACCACAAATTAACATAGAGTGAGAAACAAACAAAAACACACACTAATTTGTGTAAAAATGCAGAAATTATAAAATCTAAAAACAAACCTCATTAAGGGCAGAAAACAAAGTATACTGTACTGGACAATAAGATTCTATTTATTTCTGCAATCTTCTTTTCTTTTTCTCTCATTGTTCCTATCTACTTTTCCTCTTCAGTTTATTCCACACTCACGCTGGCCTCCATCATCTGCTTTGGGAAGCAGAAAGAGTCTGGGCTGACACCCCACAGCAAATCATTGTCCTTGTTCTGGCTAGACACTAGCAGCATTGTACCTGAATGAAAAGCACATAAAAATTGTGTTTCAATTTAGGATTAGGGCCATCATCCCTTTCATTTCAGAGCTGGGAAGCACTGTTACACTGGGCATAAGATAATTGCAATCATTGTCACAAAACAGGCTCAATCTTTTGATAAAATATTGCTGCTGATAATGATGACAATGATGATGATGATGATAATAATAATAATAATAATAATAATAATAATAATAATAATAATAATAATAATAATTAGAGAAAATCATTTTAATTTTGATAATAATAATAATCATCACAATCTTTATCTAAGAAAACATAACATTTTACTGAATATGTATATCGCCTCACCATGACTGTAGTGAGCTGTGTGAACATTGGTGGGTCTCATGGGAGCAGAGGTTGCAGAAAAACCTGGAGGCAGGCGCACATGTACCAGGGAAAGCATGGTGGGTCGTTTACTCTGAGACTTGAAAGGGATGGTGCAGAAATACAAGCGTACCCCTGAAATAAACCAGTGGTCACACGATATAAGACATAACAGTGAAATGCAGTTGTATATATACAAAAGAGATACGATTACAGTTATTGCAAACAAACCACATAACTCTGATGAGCTTTAGGCTAAATATACATCTTTATTTATAAAATACATTTTGCATGATAAAATGACACATTTAAGCAAACAAAATATTAATTCAACATCATACAAATCATAAGGAAATCTTAAAATTGGTGAGAGAAATAGAGTAAATGGCTATTAATGCACATCCAGAAATCAATAGCAACTAACCGGACTCAGTGACTGCAATCAACTGAACTGCCTCTGATTCTCGTGCTGTCACTGCCGCAATATGGATGATAGATTTGAAGTTGGAGCTCTCTATCGTTCTGTAAATATCGCAATGATAAGGAAAACAAAACAAATGGAAATGATAATGTTTACAGTGACAAGCATATGCAAGGGCTGAGTGTTATGCTTTATGTCTGTTTTCACACATTAAAATGGGCACACTGATTTTTTTTTGCTTTTATTATTCAACATTTCTATAACTAACTTGATACTGAATATTAGCATTTTTCTGCCAACATGACTAAAATTTGCTGAAAGATATGAGCTAAGTATGCAGCTGTTTTTATACACATTAATGAAATACAAAAAAAAAAAAAAAAAGGATTCATAAGGGTTACCACAAACAATTGTCAAAAACGCTATGTAAGGTAATCACAATTTCACAATTGGAATGGTTTGAAGACAAAAAATAATATAAAAATACTAGATTTTTTTAATGACATGTGTAAATAGACTACAAAATAACCACAAGATCCTCTATTACGATATATGCATGTAACTATGCAACTAACAGTGCAAGAACAAATTATCAAAGATCAGCGCTCACCTTGCAACACCAGCAGCAGCGCTTAATATGCTGGCCTGACTCTGAGCTGCAATTCTGCTCATGCCATCATGCCGTTCACCCAAGTCAAACACCTGAGCAGACAGGACAGTATTGAAAGACTAAATTCAAGTTTCTTTGTGCTCTATCTTTCTTTATCACTTATATACAAATTAAATTTGAGGACTTGCTTTAAACAGTGTTACAAAAAAATATTGATAAAAAAAGATGATGGGAAGAATAGAACCTAGCTAAAGACTGAACCACATACAGATATGCAGAAAAGACAATCATATTAGATGTTCGTTCAGATCCAATATTTTCCAATAAATTTTTGTAAATTACACTTTCTTCTTATCATTATATTGTGGAAAACATTTAGTTGCCATTTTAGCCTAATATTGTATAACAAAATATAATTTGATATGCATATCATTATATTTTGATCAAATATAGATTTTTGCAGCATGATGATACATGTGCATGCTATTTTAATTAATATGAAAAAAAAAAATTGTCAAAACTAGTTTACACAAATCATGTTTAAAAAAAAATCAAGCATGAACCAGAAAATATATTAATCTGGAATACCTGTATTGTTCCTTTCTGGGTTCGAGCATAGAGAATTCCTCTTGTATTGTCAATGCTGATTTCAGCTATAGGATCTAGAGACAAGAAGAACCAATTCAATACAAGGTAGTTTTATCAAGAAATATGGTTAATATCAATTAGGACCTGCATGCAGCATGTGCGCCCTAACCAAATGGTCAGAACTTTTTCCATCAGCATGCCCAATCTTGACTTAATCCCATTCCCAACATAAAAAGAGGACACTTTTTAAACCTTAGGCAGTTTAGTAAAAATTTTAATGTTAACTGATAGAAATTTGTTTAGTCATGTCAAAGCTCTTGAAAACTGAACAAGAATATGTTTGAAACATAAATGTTGATTGTTGATTAAGAATTTGAAGTTTAAGATTTTTGTCATCTCATTCCAGTTCAAATTTAACATATCTAGAAATTTTGTGCTAGGTTTTCTGATGATTTACACAAAAGATATATTTCCTAACTTTGTAAGTTGTAACCAATGCAAAAAATATGAAGGTACCATATGTCAAAATGTAGGGGGGGAAATGAGACTTAGAAGAGGGATGGAGAAAGAGAGAGAGAGAGAGAGAATGAAAAGTAGGAAAAGGCTGAACTACATCTAGATAGATCAAAACTAAATTTCTTTTTAAGCTTGAATTGAAAAACAAAAGAGTCTAACATTTTTTTTAAATTAAAGTACTTCTGCTTTTTTAGTTTATCAACTCAAATTGGATCTAACAACAGAATTTGAGTGAAAATAAGATGCTATTGCACATGATGTCTCATAAGTTCAGTGCATAGGGACTTAAAAAGAGAAAGAAACATACAATTGTTGGTTGAACTAAAAATCCCATGACCCACTGCTAGCTGCGGATTGCCGACAAGATGATAATATGACGCCACTCAAGTTTGGGTCGTAAAATTTAGTCGAGCGACCGTGATTGTCGGAAAAATGACAATTGTTGGCACAGATGCAGGTCTAATTAAATCATTTTTTCTTGAAAGGTTATAAATTGACATAATTATAAATATTTAGACTTCTACATTACTGTATTTTGCAAGTCATCATTGCCACAAGTTGGAGGGAGATAACCATGATCCAAAAACAACAAAATTTAAGAAAATACAACAGTTTGCACAAGAAAATCTTTTAGAACAGTAACAGCCCATATAAATAACTATATTAAAAAAAAAAGCCAGTTTATGAACCAGTTAAAAATAAAAATTCTTCAAATCATATCCTGTCCATTACAAAATGCCTGCTGAGTCATAATGCAACATTGCTAAATGGAATAAAATATTTTGAACGCTTACCATCTTCACTAAATGAGAAATTTAAGAATGATGGAATCAGGAAAGACAGTGAGCTTGTGGAGTGATTCACTTTCCGACACTTCCTGCTGAACCATCCATCTTCGGCCTGTAGAAGAGATAAACTTAAGATAGTCAGAACAACCAGTACATACATTTTTAATGCTATGAAAAGAAGCATAATGATTAACATTGTTTACAAACACTATAGAATGACTGTTTTTCAGACAATTCTTATTTTACTCTATAATTAGTGTGAGAAGTAAAATTTGTGTTCACCTAAGTTTGACACATAACAGAAAAAAGCAAGCTTTTTATAAAGTCCAGATTACATATAAAAGAAAAATATCATGATGGTCATCTTTTTACTATTGTATTCAGGCGCTGAGAACAAAAGAAGTAGCAGCAGAAGAGGAAGTAGAAGTAAAGGTCTAGATCTATCATCTACCAGCAGCCAAGGCAATCCCGTATCCCAAGGTATATGTCTGATGATCTACAGCCCCTGAAAAGAGTTTCACTCACACCCAACGCACTGACATCACACTTCTCTTGGCTAAGGCTTCTAGGCAGGCCTAACACTACTCACAATCTACTCACGACACACATTCACCACGATAAAAATGTAAAGTTACAGTTAAATCATTCTCCATAATACCTAGAAATAAATATATTTTCACGCATTTCGTTTGTAAGCAAAACAAAAATTATTGCGGGTAAATTTTCTTTTAAGAGACACAAAACAACAGCAAAAACAATACATAACCTGATACAGTGTTATCTTACCTTTGGGATTATTAAGGAGAACTGAAAACAAGACAAAAGTTTACATCTCGAACCTGATACACCAGTTCATAGAGACAGCCATCCTTGCCAGCCATGAAGACCCGACCATTGTCTGCCCCGACGATGCTTGTGATGTACACGCCGTCAGTCGGGATGGAGAACAGCGGGTCTGGTAACAAATGCATCTCTCCCCCGCGGTGGTCTCCACTACCTCCTTCACACAGAAACAATTGACCAGAAAAATCAAATAAAATTAATGAATTGGTTAACAGACATTCAGTGTTTTTGACCGTATGAAATAAAGAGGAATTCACATAAGATAAAGTATGGCTTAAAAGAACACAATATATGTCCTTCTTTTAACTTTACGATCGCAGCTAAAAAAAAAAAAAACTACTAGCCTGTCCCCAAGAGGTTCATCTTAGTCCAATTTGACTGCACAACTCCAATTACACTTGGCTTACATCTACAATAGTTAAGCATCCAAAATGTACATTTAAAGACTTTAGGAGACAATAATTGGATTTATAAAAGCTATTAGAACTGTATGACGATTCTCGTTTCTTGATACAAAGTCCAGGAAAATATTTCTGTTCACCAAAAAATCTGACAATAGATTAATTTTGTTGGAAATCTGAAATGATAGGTCTAGTTTGGAAATCTTTGAGGGAAGAAAAAGATGATAAGCGACAAAAGATATTTACCATCAGCTGTTTTGTAGAAGCTTACACCTAGTAAAACAATGTCAACTGGAGTCGCCAAACACATTAAGTACTGGATGTGAGGCTGAAAGATTCCTGATAAAATAAAAGGAACAATTCCAAAAATGTGACTCCTAAATTTATTACAAGAAATATGAAATTAAAATCATAGTAATATATAAATAAGATTGCCTTATTTTTATGAATGAAAGTGATAAGCTCTGACTCAGATTATTTTAGATTCCAAACCATGATGCTTTAAATGACAAATAATGGTGGACTTGAAGATTTATATCAAAATGAATAGTATTTCATGATTCAAAACTACTAGAATAATTATTTTGCGACAACATCGTCAAATCACAAAGCAGTGTGTGAATAGAATAATAAATTCTAAACTCTTCACAGTGCTTTTTTTTTAAGTTTCATAAAACGGTATATAAAAGAGGTTTTAAACCAACGGTTTTCATATAGTTCTTGACATATTTATTTAATTAATGAAATGCTATCTTTATAATGCTGAAAAGTTAGTTCAAGGGTTAAAATCATTTTTTTAATAATTTACCTGGCTTAGGACGCAAAAGAGCTGCACTGAGTATTGTTTCATTCAAGCCGTCAAAGTAAGCCAGATCAGACCTTTTTAGAAATTTAAACAAAAAACATCAACTAGTAGTAAATATCTGTTTGACACTGGTATATATCAAAACACTAAAAGCATGTACTTTCAAAAAATATAAATGTAACAAGTGTAAAAAATGCTATTCTCAAGTTGTTTTTCTCTCTCTCGACTTGTAAAAAAGGGCACAATATTGGTATTGAAATAAAATATGCTAGTAGTTACAACATGTATTTTTCAATGGGTTATGCATATATGTCTTTGTCGTGTTAAAAAAATCTTTTTAAATGAAGACTTGATTTCAATATTATTGTATTTACCTGTCTTCAAACTTCCATACAAAGATATCACTGTCAATGGTGAGCCAAGCTCTTTCTATTTCAGGAAAGAGACCCATCATACAATTACATTGCATGCCTGACATTATGCATCAAGGATATAACATGAGGAATGTATGCCACATCCTATTACAATACAAATGATAAAGGTAAATACTGGAAAAAAAGAAAGGAAAAAAAAAATCAGAACACTTTTGAAAGAAAATGACTGCAATTTACCTTGGTATGGCAAGGTAATGTTTTGAAATTAAAAAAAAAACACATTTTACAAAAGTATATTTCTGGTCCTGTTAGAAACTTAAACTAGTGAGGGTAAAAATATATGATTAAAGAAAGAAGCACTGCAATGTGTGAAAAAAATTTAAGTTGACACTGTCTTCCAATTGATCAAAGCAACCTACACTATACATCTTTGCTTTTAAAAAAGAAGAAAAATAAAGATAGAAAATCCACTGAAATTTGCCTTTCAAATCAATAAACATTTTAAAATATCATTGTTATTTTCTTGACAATAAGGATACGCCCAAATTGCTCCACCAGTTCCGGAGGTAGAGGAACTCTTTTTTCAATGCTGACTTCTGAGAGAGAGTCGAGGCCATAACCCACTTCTGCAAGGTTCGGGTAATCCTGGTCATAGAGCCCACTCAAGCTTGCTTGATCTGAAATTTGGAATAGATTGGGTTTTAATCACAAGCTGAGTTGAAAACTAAGAGGCCAGATAACAAAATCAGCAATTGAAAACAATAGTATCTAAATATTCCTTCTATGTATGAAAAAAATTGTTGCAAACATAATTAATGAATTCTTCTATATCACTCAGTTTAGTCCTATTTCCACAAAGCATGCAAGTAAATACATAGGCTACAGAGGACAGTACATAAGTTGATTTACACCCAAATTCAAATGGAACTTTTGACCATCATAGATTTTAATAGCCTCGTATAAATATTGTTTTCATTTATGTCCCCTAAAGTTGACTGTCGGACAAAATTGCATTATTTTAACACATAAAGCTCGGTGCACCACTTGACTGCCTCGTCGAGACAAAATTTCAGGCCCTGCCCTCACCTACTTCACTGACTTAGCACCCCCAGACTGGCCACTGTGGGGCGCGAGTAACTGATACTGGTAGTGGGCCTCCTCGTGAGAAACTCGTGAATGGGTGTATAGGCTCTTAAAATATCAACCAACAAAATCAATGAATAGTTTGACAGATTCTCGGCCTCCCAATCACCTCACATTATGAAGGTGAAATCACTGATTATAACCTGAATCTCTAAGAAAGGAAAGGATCCCATATAGATACCTTGGGTGACCTGGAAATGTTTAGTCTCGTGTATAAAGACAGTTGGACCATTGATGTAGAGGACAATGGTGATGAAAGCCATACTTTGACTAATTCACATTGGAGTGTCAAACGCCGCCTTACCGAGACACGAAGACAAACAGACACACACACACTGATGTGAAACAGGCGCTGACCACATCGCATGTTAAATTTCATTTTGTTCTGCTTGTGCGACTGGGCTTGTAATTGCGATTTACTAACTTTTACAATGAACTGAGTTTATTTGGATAGTAGAACAACAAGTACTGTAACTGCTGAGGCTTTGCTTGATAGTGTTTGATCATTACTGCCTCAAGATTGTTCCGTCTGTCATGGTCTGCGTTCGCAAGAAGTTGGTGCGATACTCGGCAGATGTCCGCAAATCTGGTCTATTTTTCCAGACTTTTGTGGGATGTAGATTTAATTAATTAATTATTATCAGTGTTTGCTCAGTAGGGGATTGAAGAAAGCCCAGGCTCCAGTGCTCGGGACTTAGGAGGAGGTCCAAGGTTCAAATCTTTGGCGTCGCCACTCTTTTTCTAGCCGGGGAGAGCGGTGGCCCAGGGGTAGAACATCGGCTTCCAACGCAAAAGGGATTCGAATCCTTGAAGATTGCATTTTTATCAATATAAGGCCAGATATCCCTACCATCAGTGCTCTGGATTGACAAGTAGGAGGTCAAAGGTTCGACACTCAGCTGAAATTTCTATTTCTATATTGTAGAACTTTCAATTACGACTAAAAGGGTTCTAAAAGCAAAACCCTTCCAGTCAAAAGACACACAGGAGGAATGTTCTTCCATGTAAAAAAAAAAAATTTGAACTGAAACATATCACAAACACAGTTAACTATATCAGCAATATCATGGCAACACTAAGAGCATCAGTTAACCAGGAAAACACTACTGCCACATCCCATGTTTTTCACACCCAGTCACCCATGCCAGACCCGGTCTAGTCATCTGGCTATTCAGGCAGCCTTCAAAGTGCCGCAAGGCTTAAGCTGCTCAAACATTATAGTGTTGCGATATTGAAATGACTAACGTTCAGAAGGTATGTTGAGTAGATTGGCCAGGTCGGGGTAAGATCGATCATCTTGCTGGAACTTGTCCACAAGTCTCCCAGCATTCTCAAGTATGTCCTGTAAAGACAACGGAGGTAGACCAGGGCTCATCAGAGACACCATTGTCTCGGCAGCTGGGTCAGGAACTCTGAGTAACCGAATTCTAAGGAATTAAATGAAACAAGAAGATTACCAAGCATTGAATAATTTTAAATAACAATACACATGGATTCACAGAAAAATATTATACTGCTCGGTATTGAAGCAATTCAACTTTGATCTTAGGATATATATCGTGTAATCAAGTTATCTATAGAGTTTCGTTAGACATAAAACAGTAATCGCATCTAATTTGAGTAGAAATCAATTTCACCTCTAATAGAGAAATCAATCAATAGATCGACTTGATATGTTCCTCCTGATAGTCAAAGTCACATGCCTATTTTAAATGAGCTCGAGCAATTAAAATTAGGGACTAAGTAATTGTAGAATCTTCGCGATGACAGGGCAATAGTCAGGAAGACCTGGGTACCGTTGCGTGCCTAAACACTACAATCCACTGTCCATTTTAGTTTAGTTACAGGTTAGAAACCTCACATTAGATTTTCTTTTTTTTTGACGTAATCAAACTAAAATCTAGATCTATATATCTACACTTCAACTTCAGATGAACAGAAAACAGCACTTTATAGTCTGACTGTGACTTATCCTCCATGCATCGAAGTACAAGTAGATCGTTGGGATGTCTCTGTAATCTAACTTTGAAAGTTGACACTCACAATACACCCCTAGATCTAGATCCAATCTAGATTCAGAATCTTTTCTAATCTAGGCTAGTAAAATAGATTCTAGACCAATTCTAGATTTCTAGATCTAATAAGTTAAATACTTATAGCATATATTCCAGAAAATAATTATGTTTTACCTTTAACGTCGACTTCCCCAAGAAGATTGTCTCAGAAATCTCAGGGTTGTTGTTTTTTTTTTCAGGTAAGCTTGCACTTGATGTATTAAATAAGTGAAATCATTCGATTTTGCTACACTTGAGTTTGATTTTCTCATTCACTGCAAAAACGAAAGTACAGAGCTTGCGCATGGATGCCGCCATTTCGATTTTCCAAACTAATCCGATCGTAGGAAGTGTGAAGTGCCGAGAGGTCGTTCCATAGAGTTGATGTTATGGAAGCGTGGAACTTTATGTTGCCGAGTCTAGATCTTTTTAGTAAGGTACATGTATCTTTTTTCATGTTGCATTAATGAAGACCCCATATGTGTGTGTGTGTGTGTGTTTATTCATGTCACATCACAATAAAATGCATGTATTTCTTTTAGTTGGGTTTGATTGCACTTTATCGTATGAATATTACGCGTATTTTATTATTCCATGTGCATAAACATTCCTTCATTAATTTATTCAAGATTCACCAATTTATTAATTCATTAATTGTTCTAGATAAATATGGACGTATGCTATTTCCTTATTATTTAAAATAGTAAAAAAAAAAACACAAAACTATACAAAATCTAAGTGAATTCTCTGGAAAATAAAATTGGAGGACATTGCATAAAGAACTTGACTTGTGCTGCTGCGTATGAGGAGGTGAAGCTGCCGCATGTGGTATATACCGTATATAGCCTAACGTTGGCATCCAATTTGAAGGACCCTGGTTTGAACCCAGACTTATAAGAATAAAATAGGCTTACGACGAGTTGTAAGCTACCGCACGTTGTACTTACGATCCAATATGCGTCTTGAGGAATCGCGACGTTATTCACAATGTTTGTCAACTCAATTAGAAACCATATTTGCTAATCTGTCATAGCTCTTCCTTCGAGTCTGGTCCTTTATTGGTTAATAGCTATTCTGACAAAGTCTTTGTTATTGGATTAAGTGCATGCGTTACTATCCTACAAAGCGGCAAAAATCCATGGCATTGTGTAGGAGTTGTCAGTCGGGTGCATACTTATACTAGTTTATTTCAAGGTGAAACCACCGTGCATGTCTGACTTAATTAAAGGAGGTTGTAACTTCAATCTTGCGTGGTCTAAGGTATTCCAGATTGACAAAAGGGGAAGCGAAAGTTGTTGATTGTTCGTCCCCTGGTCAGGTCATCTTGTAGCGGTGTAAAAGTTGAATAAAATGCCGCCGTCTCTATGAGGATCCTCAGAAAACTTTTGTAAAGGTAAAAGCACTTTAAAAAATATATAATTAACGTAATATATTGGTATTATCATCAATATGGTATGCACTCTGCATAATGATTCTACGACTAATATGTAAATTTATTAAATAAAATGTTGGTTGTAAACTTTGTGGCAATATAGCTGGATCCTCAACATGGTGTAATTTGCAGACGACATTTCGCTATATATTTTCTCTTTTCCTATGTAACATTTTACCTTGCCCGCGCACAAAGTCTTGTTGAGAATTTTTTTACAACAACATACGATCTATAGAAAATGTTAGTTGATTCCATGTTGTTTTCTCTTGCGAAAGAGTCCTATCTTGAGCAGGCACTATATTATGAAATAATTTTTCAAATGCTAGCGGCCTCATGATAGCGCCGAAGTAAATTCTATTCGTATGTTTAATTTTTTTTTTTTATTAACTCATATAAACCAATCAAACAAAAATAAACAAAAAAGCACTAATACAAGACTATATCCTGATTAAGCGCCGTAAACCCAGTCGGTTAGTGCTCTAGACTGACGAGTTAGAAGTTGTCCGCAAGGGATTCTTCGGTAAACCATGAAAACGTATGACAGTTTCAAGGGCTACTACCCAGAGGCAGACCATGGATACCTGGACTCATGCCTCAGTCAATCATTATTATACTGATGCCAATCAACTGACAACCGGGTGGCTCCAGATTCGGTGCTCAACGGTCTAACACTTGCGCTAGTTCTCCCCGTATACAACGTGCTCATTCAGACAATAGAGGGATTGCAATCACGGGGCCGTTAACGGAAACGAAGACGATAAATGTGGACCTAAGGGCTTGACCAGTTATCTGGATCAAAGTATGCCCACTGGTTACGCGCATGGCTAAATTTTCAAATAAAATTAAAAAAAAAAAAGCTTATTTTTTAAACCATTTTTATTGTGACCCTCTTCTATTGCTATCTGAGAGTAAACATACTACTTGGGTCTATACTAGAAATATGTCTTTCAAGTTTTGAATCAAGAGCCTGAAAAAAATGGCGGACGCCCTATACCAACTCAGATCAAATAATAATTATTTTGCCTCAGTGTCGCAATGCACAGATTGTCGGTCCGGCATCGAAAGGTATATTATCCGTCGGCCGAAATACTGTGTGCCTCGAGAAGTGAAAATCCACTAAAAATAGATAGTTGCATATTGTGCGTGACTGGCTGATTTGAATGAATGAGTTGGCTTGTACGCATTATCTCTCTTAGCTTAGGCTAGTCGGTACTGTTCGCGTCTGACAAGCAGCGGGATGCTGCTGGTTCAAATCTCAGCTTGTTTCTGGCATGTTGTTTTTTTGTTTGTTCACATAGAGTTATATTAATTTATAGTGCTATTAATAGCCTCTTTGCTTGTTCATAATTTCAAGATGAATTATAAACAAATCGTTGCAGAACTCGACTTTTTATAGACCTAACAGTGTGGTCCACGATTTCGCACTGTACTTAAACCAAACATCTTCGTCGGATATTTATTTAAGAATCAACCAGATGTCAGCATTATATTATTATTAGGGGGTGGGGGAGACAGTGTACACCAGTGCCAATTTCATAACAATGGTTATGGTAGTTATAGGGACCGTCCCCTTAAATCGACTGTTAAATCAATGAGTTGCTTGTTAAATCAATAAATTAGTCACTACACGCTTGGTTAGACATTTCTTCAAATTGAATCAAGAATAAACAAAAATATAAAACCGTGACCCACAGTGACGCAATATAAAGGGAAATTGACATTAAAGCCCTCAGGGCAAAAAGCAGCAATGACACTACAATTTTTCTCATTAAAAAAAAAGTCTAGACTACCTTGACTTAGTTAGGACTATAATTATATGCGGGACTCCAATTTATAGACAGTTCGCTGTGCTTAATGAGTGTATCTACGCTCTGTAAAGTTTAAGAGGTCACACTTGATTGATGTGTCACTGCCGAGGTGTTTATCAGGCAGGCGGCGTGTAGCACACATACCTACGTCAGTCATTTTTTCCCCTATCTGTGTGTCTGTCTGGTCGCCTGTCTCTTTTCAGTCTCTCCAATTTTCTATTTTCTCTCCCCTACCTGTCTGTGTGTTTGTCTGCGTGTTTCTATCTTTATGTCTCTCTCTCTCTAACTCTTTATTCTCAAACCTCCTCTCTCCTCCATATTTTTCTCTCAATATAACTTTAAAACACTCGCTCCCTCTCTCTCTCTCCAGTCGCCGTATAGGAACCCCCAGGGGAACCTAGGAGACGTTAAACCCGGAGAGAGGGAGAGAATTTTCTCCCTCCCTCTATAGAGAATTTTCTCCCTCCCTCTATAGAGAATTTTCTCCCTCCCTCTATAGAGAATTTTCTCCCTCCCTCTATAGAGAATTTTCTCCCTCCCTCTATAGAGAATTTTCTCCCTCCCTCTATAGAGAATTTTCTCCCTCCCTCTATAGAGAATTTTCTCCCTCCCTCTATAGAGAATTTTCTCCCTCCCTCTATAGAGAAACCTCTCTCTCCCTCTCTATCTCTCTCCCTCTCTCTCTCTCTCTCTCTCTCTCCCTCCTCAGGCAGGCGGCGTGTAGCACACATACCTACGTCAGTCATTTTTTCCCCTATGTGTGTGTCTGTCTGGTCGTCTGTTTCTATTCAGTCTCTCCAATTTTCTATTTTCTCTCTATACCTGTCTGTGTGTGTCTGCGTGTCTCTATCTTTATGACTCTCTCTCTCTCTAACTCTTTTCTGTTCAATTTTCCTTCCTGTTACAAACTAACAAACGGCAAATTGTTGGTGTTGTTGTTGTTGTTGTTGTTGTTGTTGTTGTTGTTGTTGTTGTTGTTGTTGTTGTTGTGTGTGTGGTGGTGGTGGTGGTGGTGGTGTGTTGGTGGTGGTGGTGGTGGTGGTGTTCTTGTTGTTGTTGTTGTTGTTGTTGTTGTTGTTGTTGTTGTTGTTGTCGTTGCTATTGTTATTTCAATTAATAAACACCTTCCTCACACTTTTTTTCGTTTTCTAACTATGGATGAAAGGCTACTTCCCGATTCCAACAACACACAGATAAATCAGTATGAGACTGACATCGCTCATGATAACATTCATAGAGAGGGGTTAAGATTTATCGTAGGTGACGAAGATATAGAAAGTGCCCGCATTTCCCACAATGTTTATATCACTCCTAGTCTAACACTGATTAAAAGGTTATAGAGGCATGTAGGGGCCTACAAGACATTGCGCGTGGATTTCATTGTACTGCAACTGCTGCTGCTGCTGCTGCTGCTACTACTACTACTACTACTACTACTACTACTACTACTACTACTACTACTACTACTACTACTACTACTACTACTACTACTACTACTACTACTACTACTACTACTACTACTACTACTAAATAACAATATTTTAAAATGTCAAAATTCTCGTAAAGATTTTGATATATTTCGACAAGAATAATTAAGCCTACTCATTTCCTTATTGCAAATTAACAGCAGTGCCTGAGGTTGTAGTTGGGTTGGTTTAACGCCCAACATCAGCACTATATAGGCTATATTGTGGAGGATCCCAAGACTCACGTCTGAAAATTCTATGTGCTGCCACACACGAGACAGGGTGAATACCATGGCTCCTGTCTCAGCCAGTCACATTAGACTGACAATGATCCAACCAGAATGGGGCGACATCGTCAGGACTCGAATTAAGGACCTTCTGCGTCGGAAGCCGGTGTTCTACCCCATGATACAACCACAAAGGGCACATAAACGTCTAAGTATCACTGATTTAGGTATTTAAAATTATAATATGTTTAAACTATAAGAGTTAGATGCCCATTTTACAAAATAAGGACTGCATCCCTCAGGTAATGCTATGTACGTTTAATTGTAATTATCAACATGTAGATAGCACTGGAACTTGGGAGTCCAATGCTCTACCACTTGCACCATCTGCTCCAGCTCGCCGTCAATATGTCGTATTCAAAAAGATACACGACATTGCTTAGGAGACATCCTCACAATCTACCCACCTGATGGCGCGCTGTGTCTTAATCGTCGCTTTTATCTTTATGGATATACTTATTGAACCCGCAACATCAGCCTCAGTAGTCTCTGGAGAAAAAAGCACATACACTCTCTCTTTCTCTCTCTCTCTCTCTCTCTCTCTCTCTCTCTCTCTCTCTCCCTCTCTCTCAGTCGTTGATTTTTTTCTCTTTTATCGCTACAGTATCTTTCTTTCCATGAACATTCCCTATTGTAATCTTAATTTTTATTATTATTATTCTTAAGCATGTTTCTTAAAACAAACGTCTCCTGTGAATTCCCTCATGAATAATAATAAGGCAACGTTTTTCTTCTCTTCTTCATTCTATTTCATGCAGCTTTGCCATATCTCTCTACCTCCCTATGCTTCCCACGTCTGTGCATTATTATGAATATTATTATACATCCTCTTATCAGCATCTCACCCACAAGTTCCCAAGTCATAAAGGCCACGTTTGTGTGACAACATCCTAGATACATAATTTACTTCCTAGTTGCAAGTTAGCTTGAGCCATTTTAGTTTCTTTCTGGCTGTTTTCTTTCAGGTTATTCAATCTAGATCTAGAGCTTTATGCTTGATTATACATTACAAAAAAAAAAGTTGGAGGCGTCTAGGCCTATGGACTCTCTATTCTGCGTGAACGCAAAACACAGCACCACTCGCCTGTGCTAGCCTTTTGAGGATATCCGTGTTGTTGCCTTATGTTGGACCATTCGTACGTTGTTCGAAAGCTCGACTCGGCCTATAAACTTCCTGCTTCTCCGGTGGTTGGTCCTACGGGATTAGATCTATCCCGACAAATAAAGTTTGTGGTTTACCACCCTGTGCTTTACTCCGGATAAGCTATGTATTTATGAACACAATATTGTTCTAAAGCTCTAGTTGTTAAGATAAAATTTGTTATCACCGATAAGGTGTTTAACTTTGATCAAGTGATAGGCCCTACTAGAGATTTGAAATCTAGTGTGTGGATTTTTTTAAATATCTCTATTGTTAAACCAACAGAACGTGTTTTATTAAATGTTCCCTACAGTGCCTAATTCTCTTGATCCAGTTTCAACGCATCACGGTAGGAAAACAAAATAAGCGTAATTAACTATTCTAAAAATGTATTTTTTATTTTCTTATAAACAGAAAACCAGCCAACAATTATTTTACCTGAAGCTACCTATAATTATTCCCGAAAAACGCACAAATAGACAGCGACTTTCTCCGCATAGCATGTTTTAAATCAACTTGGGACATTCGAAAGCCTTCTCTAATTCACAATATGTATTCAGAAATCGATTCAGAAATATGATGTGAAGGAAAATTTGTTTCTCATGTATGTTGCATTTAATTGTGAAAATAAGCTTACTTTTTTCTCCGATTGCACCAAAAGACAAAAGATAAATAAAACACATTACGAAAATTCAGTGTGTTCTCGTCCACAAGGAAAATGAACACAGAAGCGATCCCTATCGGTTTCGCAATAGAGCTTGTTTAACCCCCCCCCCCCCCCCCCAACAAAACAAACTCTACTTTTTTTGTTTTTTTTAAACAAATTCTTTACTTTGTTGTTTACTTTACCGTACGCAGTGCATATAGCAACCACCATCCCCTGGTTTTTAATTGCATTTTTCTTTATGGTCAATACACTCAGTCTTTTAGTGAATATGTGAATCATGAAAAACTAAAAAGAAAAAAAAATATAATTTAAAACAAAGTAAAATCATCAGACAATCAGCATTTAACCTTTTAAAGGGATCAACATTTTGGGTCAATATTTTGTAAGTCTGACTGAGATAGCCCTTTGTGACTTGCTTGATAAAGGCACAAAGCGATTGCCTCTTATGACGTCCCTCCATCTTTGTTTTAGTGTCAAGGTTTTGCTCCTTGTGTAGGCCATTCAATGATTAAGTTTAGGCAAAGGCCCACGCAAGCCACTGCACTAACTTGTCTAGGCCTGCTGTCATAACATCCACGGATGGCATTTGCCACCGCATCGTTACAAGCCATTCATTTATTCAGATCTGAGGTACTAAGTACAAAGAGCAAGCAAAAATTAGATGCCCGACTTACCATGTATTTACATTTCCTGGTAGGATGTCTAACTCTACTTCTTTGTACTTAATTCCTAATCCATTCTTGATATCATCTAACACTGGTTAATTGCTGTGTAGAGATAAAGGCAGGTGACACATTTACATGACTGTAGGGCCTATCTGTGTATTTTCTTTAAGCTCCCGCCTCTTGTATGTGTTTATTTATTTTTAGCTCTGTTTTGCTGTTGTAGTTGCTGTTGAATTTGTCATTCTTCATCCTAATACATCCTCATCAGCCTCTATGTACATGTCCCTTTAAACGGTAGATATCGTTCGCCATAAGTAAAGAGGAAGAAAAATGAGAGAGAGAGAGAGAGAGAGAGAGAGAGAGAGAGAGAGAGAGAGAGAGAGAGAGAGAGAGAGAGAGAGAGAGGAAAACAAAGGGCGGGAGTGGATTTTAAAAAGGGATACATATGGCCAGAGTAGACAAAAGAGCAAATAGCGAGATGAGAGACTTAATTCAAGCCGCAGGGGAAAAAAGGAAATGCTGTAAAGAGACGAGAGAGGCTGAAAGACAGAAAACGGAAAAAAAAGAGACAGAACGGGTTGAGGGACATACACATGGATAGACACAAATATCCTGACATATAAACATACTAGTGAGGCAGATAGTGAGAAAGAGCGAGGGAGAGAGGCAGTGAGAGAGAGAGAGAGAGAGAGAGAGAGAGAGAGAGAGAGAGAGAGAGAGAGAGAGAGAGAGAGAGAGGTGGAAGGCTAACGAAGATTAATTTATTCCCACAACTTTCAATCATAATTAACCAAATCATGTTTATTGCTATTTTGGTGATGCTTGTACAACGTGTGAAACTCCCTCCTCACATCTTGGCAATAGCTTTTAAATATTTAGCACAACTGTTGAAATAAATAGGCAAAACACAACTCTTAGAAATATTTAACAAAACTGGTTTTAACTGAAATTCTTGATAATAGTAATTATAAAGACTGTTTACATAGTTCTTTGTGCTTCTTCTTTTTTTTGGTCTTATTTGCCCTGTAAAAAGAGAAACATTCACTTTCAATCAACGGTATTTTGCCAGCAATTGTCAAGAGCTCGCACTATTTTTAAGGGTTTTCCCGAAATCCTTTTCTTTTGAACCAGAACAGATAGAATACAGATTTTTGGAGATTTGAAAACTTATTATCTTTCAAATAAAATGTCGTTTCAACGCTTACATACATGTACATAATGTGACTCCCTTTAAATAATTACTAACATTTTTAATGATACACATATAGGAAGAAAATGAAAATGTTTGTAAAAGGCCTAGTAGTGCTGGTGCTAAAACGTCCCCTTCGAAGCAATAGGTCTGGATTCGAACCCCGCTCTTGGGGCCGCGTTTTTCCCTGCTGGTTGGGTTGGTGTAAGCATTATATGACCAACCCAATGGCGTCCGCGGGGAGACGTCAAACATTAAGAATCCAACCTTATAACCGATAAGTATACATGCTCGATAATCATGCAGAGTGACTTTTTAGAATTTAGTCCAACACACGATGTTAACATGTATTGCTTTTATTCGAATATGTTGTTGTTGTTGTTGTTGTTGTTGTTGTTGTTGTTGTTGTTGTTGTTGTTGTTGTTGTTACTGTTGTTGTTTGCTTTCTTTATTTATTTATTTAAACAACACGCTAACCTCAATCTTTATACAAACCATGCATACACATTAATAATACCCTTTCCTATACTTCCTGGTTTTAACTTGTGGTTGTTCTAGTGATAAAATCATTAATGAATTATGGGTATCTGTGTAAACGTGTATTATGATTAGATAAAGCATACAAATAATAAATGCCACGTTTTGCAGAGAGAGAGAAGAGAGAGAGAGAGAGAGAGAGAGAGAGAGAGAGAGAGAGAGAGAGAGAGGAGAGAGAGAGAGAGAGAGAGAGAGAGAGAGAGAGAGAGAGAGAGAGAGAGAGAGGGAGCAGCAGAGCAAAAGACAGAGCAGAGAGAGGAGGAGAGGGGACAGACAGACTGACAGACATACAGACAGACTGGCAGATAGAGAAAAATACTTAAGAGACATAACTAGAGAGATTTTTTTTTTTGGGGGGGGGGGGGGAGAGAGAATGAGGCATAGAGAAAAGGGTAGAGGGTACAGAAAAAGAGATAGAGAAAGAAAGAGAGAGGTATTCAGAGGGACAGAGAGAGAGAGAGAGAGAGAGAGAGAGAGAGAGAGAGTATAATTTGATTGTGTTGTTTACCCTCTAATTCTTATGTGTTGTTGTTTTCTTTATTTGTTTATTTAAGCGACACGCTAACCTTAGTTTTTATACATAGACATGTATATTGATAATACCCTATCCTATACTTCCTGGTTTTAACTTGTGGACGCTCTAGTGATAAAATCATAAATGGACTATGCAAACATGCATACTGTGCCGCGTTTAACCTTGTGCCTTACAGTAATGTAGAGTTACTTTTTTTATTGGGGGGCGGGGGGTTATGTTGTTTTTTTGTTGTTGTTTTTTTTTTTTTTTGTATTCCTCTGCGCTATATTTTTTTTTACATAAGATACTATTTTTAGACACCGCTTTTATTTCAAAAAGTAAAATCTCTTGGAGGCCATGCCCGCAGTTGGGTTGTAGAGAGTCGTTGAGAAATTAAATGCATATGTCGATATAAATATAAAACATTTAAATTGTCAAATTTAAAGAAATCCATTTGATTTTGATGCATCTCTTATACTCCTTTCATTTTATTTCTTTCCCAATTTTGTGGCAATTCATATCGATCATCACCTGGCCTGTCTACCTTCATTGTCTCTGGGACAATTAAAGTGATCTCCCTTCCAACGACGATTCATCCTTCCCTTCTACAGACCATACTAAGTTCTGCCCAAGAGACAAAGACGTTGCTATAACACACTCACAAGATGGGAAACCTTTTTTCGTCAACCAAAAAGTCTAAAGAAGGGAAGAAGAAAAAGAACAAGAAGGGGGGAAGTGTTTCAGAACAACAGGAGCCGACGACATCCGAGCAGCAGCCTCATGAGAATGGATCGACACTGACACCCCCACAACAAGGGGACAGCGCCAGTTCTCAACATCTTCACAAAGTTAGAGGTATGTACTGCTTCCATCCGCAATTTATTAACTTTATGGGATGGGAACCCACAAAAGTCCATGGGCATTGTGGGATGGGCTGCGCTGAAAGGATTACGGGTACTGATGGTTTAAGAACCGAACATTTTTAATATACTGCTCTGAAACCCAGTTTCATTATTTATTATTTAAGAATGGGTGAGAGACAGAAGGTTTTAAATCAAACGGAGCAGTGGTTTCCATGCTTGAGTGAACACAAAAAATAAGTCTATTTTTTAATACATGTATTATTATATTAAAGAAATTATCGTCATTGTTTGTGCTGTTTTTTGTTGTTGTTGTTACTGTTGTTGTTGTTGTTGTTGTTGTTGTTGTTTTTGTTTTGGATTATTTTTTTCAAGCAATTTCCCCGGTCAAACATTACGATAACATGCTGTTCACCACCAAGAAAAGTGAAGGTCTCTCGTGGTGTAACGACTCCTAGTTTTTAGCAAGGAGGACTCTATGTGGTGCCGGGGCTCCAAAGTGAGATATCCCTCTATCTTAGCCGGTCATAAAACTGACACAAACTCAACCAGTAGAGCACACGTTTCTGCCTTGCTTATTGGATGATTCCCTATTGTGCTTAACACCATAAGAATCTATGATAATGATTATACAAAATGGGTTCATGAGAAATTATAGGTAGTCCAAGGTAATTCTCTAGATGGTGTTCTTCAGATGTTTTTGTGGAAATGTAATAAATAAAACACTCGGAATAAGTTAAGGTAGATAAACCTTACTCGATGTCGATTAGATGATTTCATCAAAAGTTTTGTAACTTATTTCGAATACGTGAAATCTACTTTAGGTTTTAGTTAGCTCGTCATTCATCAAGTAATACCATTCGGGAATAGTAAGTAACGCTGAACGGTCCAACTTATTCCAGTCTTTGAAAGAGAACATATAGATCATTATCGGAAAAAAAGAAGTATGCAGAATTCTGGATGGCGTTTCTTCTGGCTAGTTTATGTTTGCAACCTTTTGTAGAACTTTAATGTCCAAAATCCAACCTATTTCCCTCCCACTGGCGGGGCGATTCTTTTCAGAGTCCACATTTTTTAGATTACTGATGTGCACCGAAGTCAGTAGAATGTGACCGGCCAAGTCAAAAACACCCCGCTCTGAGGTCTTGTCGTATAAGATCCTCTTCGAGAACCTAGAAAGAAGACGTTAACCCTCGTTTACTCCGTAAAAATTACCTCCCGTTGGCTAACCTGCTCTAAAGCCTGACACACCAACATCCCAGTACAAGCCAAAGACTTATATAGTGCAGAAAACAAACTTCATCTCATTAAGTCACTTGACACAGCGAATACTTTTAATGATTAAATAGCCATGGCGTTTATTTGCCCATTCCATAAATGTTTTCGAGAGGGTTGTTTTAACCACCGAAGGCGAACCAGAGCACTGTTCACCACCATTATCGGAGAACTGCCTGTCAACAAGGCCGGCCGTTTGGAAAGGACTCTTGTGCCACATGCTGTTGTCAATCCCACCAATTCTTTTTTTTTAGTTTATCAAAGCTAGCTTTGAGGTTACTAAACAAACTCTTAATAAAAAGATGAAACGAGAATTCTATTTACATTTTATAGCTGTGCATTCACTATTACGAACGCCGCCTTTGATTTGTTTTACTGTTGTTGTTTTGTTGGGTTTTTTTCTGTTTGTGAGTGAGTGGGGATTGAGCGACCATAACCATTTGTATCCCTTTTATAAAGAATGAATTATATACATGTACATGTCATTTCTAACGGTTCTTCTTTGTAGAAAATTCTTCCGTAGTATAAATTATAAACACTGGAGTTTCTGAAAAGACCACTATTCAGATGAATTAGTACGAGGGTGACTGTGAGCTGTATTCTAACTTCCGTTTCACCTTTAATTTTATGGGTCTTTTTTGCAATAAGAATTGAAGTTGCCTTATCCTTAATTGGTTAAATAATATTCTTTTCAGAAAGTGTAATGATTTAGATGATAAAACATTAAAAATGTTTAATGTAGTGTATGCATGGGTTTCAAGCAAGGCCATGCAATTTAACTTCCTCATTACGTTCACCGGGAAGAAAATTGATCTATTTATCGGGGTGAACTGGCGCTTGTGGCAGAGCAAGAGTTCCTCAGTTAAAAAAAACAACCTCACTAACATCAACAATCTATAATGTGGGATTTGACCCCCCACTGGGTCGGTGTCAGTAGGAGTCATGATATTCCTGCACTGTCTCTATATGGCAGTACATACAATTGTCAGGCGTTATTCTTGTGGCCAGTCTATGGTATAGCTTGCGACAGGCGTTGGGCGTTAGGAAAGAAGAAACCAACCATTTAATTATTTTTCTTGAAGGATCCATAATTTTTTTATTAAAGTGGTAGTAAATTAGTAACATAAACACTGTTACACATTGTAGATCTACATAGAAAATGAAAGAGACATATTTTTATTTATTCACTTCAATCGAGCCCAAATGCACACCGGCAACATAGTCCTGTTTTTCAACAAGGAATGGTATTATACATTAACGAAAGTAAATGGTTAATGTGAAAAAAATGTTTTTTAAGTATATACCGGTCATGAAAAAGGAAGAAAATAGGCGGATACCAAAGCCCTAGAGAGCAAAATAAAACACTGGTGTCGTTGTCTCAAATATGAAGTACGTGTATAGTACTCCAACATGGATTTCAAAATAATCTTTCAAGGAACTAGGCTTGAGTAGCTATGAGTCTCATCAGACGGTGCTTTATTTTAGTTCTGTGTGGGTGACGCCTTGATATAACTGGCTGAGTCACAGATATCCCACCCTGTCTTCGCTGTATAGCGTCTTCGTTATCCCACCATGTTTCTGTATAGCGTCTTTCGTTATCATCTGTGTGGGTGACGCCTTGATATGACAGAATGATGTAGGAGGTATAGAGAGAGGAGGAGGTAGGGGTAGGTGTGAAAGGAAGGTCTAGTAGAGAATCATTCAAGTTTCTTTAAAAAGAAGAAAGCATGCCTTAATGCATGCAATAGTTTTTGCCACCCTGAACCTTGCTGCGACCCGTTTCAACGTCTTGCCTGGTGCACACTGTCAATAATACTAAGCCTCATAAAATAATTTTCTGAGGAAACCCATACGCCGCTGACCTTCAGCAACACGCAAAACGAAAATTAATGTATATAGGAAAATGAGGGATATAAATAATTAAGTGTGGCTGGAGGAAGGGAAGAAAACCAGGTTATCCTACGGTAGGGCGCACTGCTTCTAATCGGAAGGTTGCGAGTTCGTTCTCTGCTCAAACCAAGTATTATAAACTATAATCGGTGGTTCAAACTCTGCCCCCCCCCCCTCTCCCTACATACACACTATTTATTAGGTTGGTGTCAAAATAATATAACTGGCTGAGTCACAGATATCCCACCCTGTCTTCGCTGTATAGCGTCTTCGTTATCCCACCATGTTTCTGTATAGCGTCTTTCGTTATCCCATTCTGTCTCAGTATTGCGTTTTGCCCGCTTTGTCGCTGTATAGCGTCTTCCTTACCCCGCCCTGTCTCTGTATTGCGTCTTCGTTATCCCGCCCCGTCGCTGTATAGCGTTTTCGTTATCCCGCCCTGTCTCTGTATAGCTTCTTCGTTATCCCACCCCGCCACTGTATAGTGTCTTCGTTATCCCACCCTGTCTCTGTATAGCTTCTCCGTTATCTCGCCCCGCCGCTGTATATCGTCTTCGTTATCCCGCCCCGTCGCTGTATAGTGTCTTCGTTATCCCACCCTGTCTCTGTATAGCGTCTTCGTTATCCCACCCCGCCGCTGTTTGGCGTCTT
Source organism: Elysia chlorotica (assembly GCA_003991915.1). Lineage (NCBI taxonomy): Eukaryota > Metazoa > Mollusca > Gastropoda > Plakobranchidae > Elysia > Elysia chlorotica. Next base: position 150,765 of record RQTK01000938.1, read on the forward strand.
TGTTATCCCGCCCTGTCTCTGTATAGCGTCTTCGTTATCCCGCTCTGTCGCTGTATCGCGTCTTCCTTATCCCACCCTGTCTCTGTATAGCGTCTTCGCTATACCGTTCTGTCGCTGTATAGCGTCTTCATTATCCCGCCTTGTCTCTATATAGCGCCTATCTTGAGTATCAAGAAGACTGTTAACGAGGGGAGAACTACGCTTTTTCACACCAAAGATGAACCGGAGAAAGCTCCCGGCAAAAGTCGTAAAACAAACTTTGTTTTCTGTAAACTGGTTCTCTGGTGGAAAACGTCGTATTGCATTTGGTTGGTGGGTCGTTTTTTTACATTTAAATTATTTCATTATTGATCTGCACTTTAATATACTTAAGTAAAATAATGAAATCAATGTATTGCTTTAAAATACACCAACAGAAATGAGAAAATTATATTTAGAAAATAAATAGGCTTAGTTTACAAATTAAGAAAATCATAATTTATGTGAAAGGAGAAAGGGACCATCATGGTCTACGATTGAATTCTGTGTGCTGTAGTTAAACTATTTAGATGCAGAGAAGAATATATTCTTTATTAAGTGTTCATATTTTAATTTTGCGACCTCATAGGAACCCATCTCTCCGACTTATATAATTTATAACGAGCATAGAAATGCCTGGGAAAGGAATTCATCATTTTAGACAATAAACTGTCGTTGACTGGGTTGTTTTTCTGTTTGTTTGTTTGTTGTTGTTTTTGTTTGTTTGTTGTTTTGCCTTTTTTGCTTTTTTTAAACCGATCAGAGCAGAACAACTAGTCAGTTGTTCTGAGCGAATTTGAGTACTCATTGAATATCTTTGTTTAACATTCTGCGTACTTCCATCTCTCTGTCTCTGTCTCTCTCTCTCTCTCTCTCCCTCTCTCTCTCTCTCTCTCTCTCTCTCTCTCTCTTACTCTCGTACTCTCTTTAGACGATGTATTGTGGACGGGTTCCAAGACTGGTGTGTGGCAATTTTTATATGCTGCTACACACGAGACAGGGTAGGGCGACTTGGCTTCCTGTTTCAACCGGTCACGTTACGACTGGCACCGACTCAACCATTTCGTCCAGTTGTGTCGGTCTCACTCTCAGGATAAACCAACGTTAAACTTACACCAACTCAACTCATTTCTCTGTCACCTTCACTATCTCTCTCTTCCACCTACTTGACTGTCTTTTTCTTTCTTTTAAAATTTTCCTCTGCCGCTATGTATGTCTGATTTTCTTCTGACTTCCTTTCTCTCTGTCTGCCACCGTCGCTATCTTTGTCTGCCTTTCTTAAGCCTCTCTCTATCTCTCTCTCTCTCTCTCTCTCTGTCTCTCTCTTTTTTTTATGTAATCTGTCAATCGTCTTATTCCCCTTATATGATATGGAAATAATTGCTCATACACATAGGTTTCAACAATAAAAAAACACACACAATGTTTACCTTACGAACGTTATTTCTCACTACTCCAGTGAAAGCGCTATATAGATTTGAAGGAATGAGTGAAGATGATCTGCCGTTTCAAAAAGGAGACCTTCTAGAAGTGGAAGAATCAGTGTAAGTGTAGCTATTTTAACATGCAAAATATTTTTTAAAGACCGACCAAAAAACAACAACTAACAACTTTATTTGAGAGAAAGATAATTCACGAGTGGACAACAAATGTATAGTAATAAAAGTAGGAGAGAGAGAGAGAGAGAGAGAGATACTCTAAAACAGCCTAATGGGTTCAAAATAGCTAATATATCAAAATTATATTTCATATCAACTCCAGTTTGGCTGAATCCAACGATTGGTGGTACGCTACACACCTGTCCACCAAGAAAAATGGGTTCATTCCTGGAAACTATGTCACCGTAGACGACTCCACACCTCAGAGTCAAGAGTGAGTACCATTATTTTCTTTTCTTGAAACGAGATGAAGTTACCTTGCTCAACATTATTATACACAGACTTCATAGGGTGCCGCTACATAGAACGCACGATAGGTTGTGAGAGGGTTACCACTTTGCGAGCGGTAGAACGCACGACTCCACACCTCAGAGTCAAGAGTGAGTACCATTATTTTCTTTTCTTGAAACGAGATGAAGTTACCTTGCTCAACATTATTATACACAGACTTCAATAGAGTGCCGAGAAATAGAACGTACGATCGGTATTGAGAGAGTTACCTCTTTGCAAGCGGTAGAACGCTGGGCTTTCGATTGGGAGGCACCAGTCTAAACCACGATCCAGCAACTGTATTTGTCAGATTTCGCCCCTTACTGGTTGCATCGGTATCACCTTTATGAGTTGACTGCACTGTATTTGTTATGCAAAGTGTAATTCGTCTATATATTATAGAGAAATGCGGAAGAATCCTATATTTTTAAAATGTGTCAGGAGATGTCGGGGAATTTCCAATCCGAGATCGTTCTAGTTGACACTGACTGCACCAACCTGGACTATGTATAGCTCACCCAACCGTTAGAATTATTGGAAAAAAAATGAAGTTTTAAAAATCGATATTTTGAACCTGAATCTCGCTGATTTTCTCACAAATTATGGCGCTAAGCTGTATGTCCTATTATTACCGCGAGGGAGTTATGTTTTTCTAATCGCCATATAGTGATATCAACTATTACCTTTTGTGAAAGGAACGATTTGTAGATTAAAACTGCTTTAAAAGGAACACGGGCGTCTTTGTTGAACATAATAGAATACGGAAATTTTCATTGCGTGCATCATGTCGCATAAAGCGTTGAGTGCGACAGTGAACAGAAATGTGGGCGCAAAGTTAATTTTATAGTTCCGCTATGTATACTTTTTTGCTTACTTAGTATGCAGCAAACATGACTTGGAGTTCTGAATTAGAGCTTACTTTAACCGCACCAGTTTACACTTACCCCAACCATTGCGGAGAAGAATCAATTAGTAAAAAAAAAAGAGAAGAAAAGGTGAGTAATGCCTTCAGTTTGAATTTTGTACCCTAAGGAGTTTTCAAATGTAACTCATCCTTTTCCCGAGACCTTGGACTTCACCCGCGCACTTAATATCTTGTTGGCCTCACCCAAAAAAAGGAAGCTTTGAAGAGGTTTGAACCGCGCCGAATTTCCAGTGCGCATCACAATTGTGGAGTAGAGAACTACTTGATAAGATATCCTGCCAGTGATAGTCATAGTCTCATTCTTGTAAAGCTTGCGCTTATTCTTCACCAATTAGGAAATGAGAAAGTATTAACATAGGGGCTCACCAAGTTCCCGTGCAGTGTGTCATCTTATAAAACCATAATTAGTATGACAAGGATTCTCTTTCAAGTATTTTTCCCTCATTTGCCCCAGTATAACTTTGCATGTGCATGACTACTACATTTCCAACGAAAACTTGGCACTATTTTATACATAGAAGCCTCTGTCACACAAATATTTGTTATTGATGAAATGGTATGAAAATGCATAATTATAATGTTCATTATACATTTTTTTTTCTCCAAATTTGGTACCTTCGTCTTTGACAGATTATATTAGCTATTATACATGCATATACTTATATATAAATATAAATAGTTTGTATATTCTTCAAAGGCAAAGGTACCAAATGTGGAAAATACTATATGAAAATTATATGCATTTTATTACCAATTCATCTAATCGCAAGAATAAACTCCCATCGGACTCTGTACGATGAGCTTACAACAAATAACTTTAACTTTCGCAAACGGGATTGGTAGTTTACGATGACCTGCAATACTTTTACTGTGTCAACTGTTAAGTGTTTCAAAGCGCCGAGCGCATGACTGACAGTCAGCCGTGTCTTACAATCTCTCAAGTCTCAAGCAAAGTGCATAAAGAGCCATCCAACAATTTTGTCATAGGATTTATTCGATAATGGATTCATTATTATGGGCTGTTTAAAGTCTTCATTGGATAGGACGACGTTGGGTAATTAGTTCGCTCGTGCCGTCGCCTTCCAGACAACCCTATACGGAAACGGTAGCTTACCGTCACCCCGAGTGCCATGTATCAACTAAGTATTGAACCTCGCACCTTTCGTTCATCAGTTCAGCGCTCTACCATCTATGCTATCTGACGGCTCCAGCGTTCAGGGCACACACTGTTGTGTTTACATAACTTGATAACAGATTGACTTTTTGTTAATTTCAAAGGTTCTGTTTGTGAAGACAGATAGCTACTCACTAACAGCAAGACACTTGGGCACTTGGGAAGCATCCTTGTCTTACAGCATTATCATCCTGGTTGTTCGTGTCTCTTTTACATATTTCTAAACATATTTTTACTTCGACACCTAGCAGAAACAGGACGAAATATTCTTACCAAACTCCCCATCAACCTAGACGGAGTACCAAGGAAATAATGCCTCCCCCCCCGCCCCCCCACCTACCTCGTCTTTAATATTTCATGGATTCGACCAAAAGTACTGAAAACCCGGGGACGCCGGAATTTAGCCCGATCCGCTAGTGCTCTGAATAGGTGTCCCAGAGTTCAAATCTCAGATAGTGCCTCCGTCATTCTATTTGATCCTTCATGCATTTAACATAACTGAAAATCCATGAATAAATCTTTAAAACAGTCCACTACCTGTTGAGGATTTGAGCCTAATTGATTCAATTCCAAAACAAAGGACAGGACACAGCCTTGCATAATATGACGTTGGCACTTCAACAGCATGCTTTACAGTGACAGCTGTGTACATAATTATGCATAATGAAGCTAAAGCGAACCACTTAAAGTTATCTATAACAAACATCCCGCAACAGGCTGCATATTGCCAAGATTACCAAACAAGTGTAAACTCCGTCATCATCGATAGTAAAACTTAAAGTCCACGGCCCGACGCTATTAATTTTTGTATCATTAGATATTCATTACTCAGCATATTGTTCCAGTCTTTTTTACATTATTATGCATATTAGAATGTATTTAGAGTATGTGGCGAATCATTACCAATAGTGTTAATTTGAAGGCAGCAAATTAGACTAGAAATATTACGTGGAGATGTAATTCAGACAACGATAGTGTTAGGACTTTTACATTGCAAACATCGTGTTTCATAATTATCCTGTTGTTTTTTTCATGTTTTAGATAGCCCTTTATTTTCATTTGTGAATAATGGGAACTGCCTGTGGCTAAAGTAACGAAAGGCGACCTGTAGGGTTCGTTAGACGCAAATTCAGAATATATTTTTGTATGCAATAGTTGTACTCTTAAAAAATAACAACAAACAGATACACACGAAGTATTCTCTCAAGGAATAGAGAGGAAAGCGGGACGGTGGAAAGTTCTTTGTATTATAGATTTCGTGGCGTTTTGACTTTAGCTTGGAATCATCATAATTGCTAGCAAAGAAAAAAGCTGGCTTTTGATTATTTTTCATGCATTCTTTTTTTTTTTTGGAGGGGGTTGTTTTGTTTTTGGTTTGCATTCCATTTCGTGTCTTAGATAAAAAAAAATTTTCAATTGTCAGCGTAGTTTCAGACCCCATTTGAAAGGAAAGATACATGTACTTAATTTTCCCGAAACTCGCCGCTATATTTCACAACTTTTGCAAATTTTTTTGTAATGCAAATGGCTGCTCTTTGTACACTTCCGAAGGGTTGTTTGTGCTTCTGTGAACTCCATATCCTGTGGGGATACCAAAGGCCTGGCCGTTCACATTATACTGGCACCGAACTAACTATTAAGCCCTCTTGGTTGATCAATCCAGGGACTTCCGTGAAAAAGGCGCTTCGCTCTAGCGTCTGAGCAACCTCGCCCCACAGACTGATAGACTTCAACAGAAATTGCTTCATCCACAATGGTCCTCTTTTATATCCGTCAATATCAAAATTAAATCCGGCTCTTGTCGTTTCATAAAGAAGGCATGGGTGTCTTCTTTGAAGCTAGGAGGCTGTAGTTGATAGATCTACAATCAGGTTTCCAAAAGCTTGTTGATAGAAAAGTCATGAGTGAGTTAAATTCTCGAGCAGGAGATCCGAGGTTCGAAACTCAGGTTGTGATTCTGTCTCCGAAATGGAAACTTAGGGGGCGTAAAACTTATTACAGATTAATTGACTTGTTAAATGTTTTAAAAGTTTATGAAAGAAAGTGTAGAAAGAGGTGCATTTTTATTAGAACATACTAAAATTAGAATGCTTTGCACCCGGATCTGGCGCACGACTAAGATGGAGCATTACAAACTACATTTTGAAGAACCCTTCAAAACAAGTACGCACCACTTTGAGGTTAAGAAGTGATTGTGGTAAACGGGAATTAATATTCGTTTTCAGAATGAGAGCCAAGAACGCAAGATTTCCTTGATTAATTTCTTGTTTTTGTAATCCATATCTTGTAACAGTTAACGAAACAATGGTCTTATTTGATGTTCTATAGTGTCATTCTACACGATGTATTTGGATTGCTTCCATTGCTTAATTTGTATGGAGTTAGTAAGTTAAAGGATCCAACCACACAAAAATCAGTTGATCAAAAAAGTATCAGGGCTATGAAATCTTATTTAAAAAAAATTCCAATGCCAAACTTATTTCAAGAAAAAGTGAAAAGTATAAGTATTGATTTTTTTTTATTGGGTAGCTCATTTATTGCTCTGGACTTACCAGAGGCATTCCGGGGTTGTAACCTGGGTTTCTGTTCACTCCACGGAGAGGCATCTATTATAAACCCAACTTTACATGATTGTATACCTGCACCTAAAGTCTAATCGCTCCAAACTTGCTCTCTTCCCTTCCAGGTGGTGGTTCAATGTGGATCGGCATGAGGCAGACAAGGTTCTTTTGTTACCCGGGAATACTAGTGGCACATTTTTGGTGAGAGATGGAAAAGGTGAGTTAAAGAGTTTAGCTTTTGTAACCGGAGGAAATAGATGCACAGCTGAATGGATGAATATGAGGGTGGTTGGGTGGGTGGACTGAGGGATGGATGTACATTCAGACAAATACTAAAAGACAAGAAAAGATAGATCATAAATATATAAGTTGGAGTTGCGTTGGTTTAACGCCCAACGTCAGGACTATATAGGATATGTTGTGGACGGGTCACAAGACTGACGTTTGACAAATTTATGTGCTGCCACACACGAGACAGGGCGGGGATACTATGATTCCTATTCCTTAGGGGTACACTATTTTGGGAAATTTTCGCAAATTTGGAAGAGTAAAAGCTTTGATATTTATTATTTTTAATTGGAAGGTGTGCACATCAATAAAGACAGGTGCTAATACGAGAGTGTATCGAACCGCACAACATGTGTGCGGGGTGATGGAAAAAAGCTAACGTCTGCGAGGATGCAAAGAAAATATATCATATATGTCCAGGATTTGGCTGATCGTATTAGGCTAACACCGTCTCAAACAGTGGAGGAATAGGGCGCCGGCTTGTTCAGGGATGGTATCAAACACACAACCTCCTGGTTAGAAGCCGCGCGAAGTATATTTTAAACCATCTCGGCCACCCAAGGGCATCAATCCTGCTTTGTCTCCAAGTTTCCCAAGGAGCATCCTATACGGCGACGTGTTCCAAGACTTACGCCCTTAATTGTACGTGCTGCCAAAAAATAAGGCAGTGCGGGGGTACCAGGATTCTTGTCTCAGCCACTCACACTATATTGTCACCGAACGGATAAAATCCCACAAACTAATATAAATAAGAAATTTGCTCGATCGTGGGATCGAAACAAATGGAAGCCCAACGCTTTAACACTATTTGCGTCACTCGCCCCGTTAAGGTCAAGGTCTGTTCTGTATCCTCAGAGGGTGCCCACCAGGCTCTCTCCGTGCTGACCATCGACAAGGCCAGCCAAGAGCCGTGTGTGCGTCACTACCGCATCAAGCGGCTGGACAGCTCGGACGCTTGCTACATCACCCCGAGCAAGCAGTTCTCTGATCTCATCAGCCTCGTGGAGCATTACAGGAGCAGTGAGTAGATTTTGTGATTTGTACACGTTCATGGCTTTTATAATGGGTCGAGAATTCACTAATTCTATCTCCATTTTACTAGTTTACTTGGCAATAGTGTGGCTAAAATCTCCGAATTCATAAGTTGTATGTCCAAAAAAGGCAATGTATTATTGGTATAATCATAGTCACGCAAAAAGTGATTAATGCAATATGGGGTTTATGTTTGTGTGTGTGTGTGTGTGTGTGCGTGTCTGTGTGCATGTGTGTGTGTGTTTAAATCTATAGAAACGAAAGACTTTAGCGTCATTTTTCTCTTTTATCTAAAGTGGAGTTAGAACAAGTTTATCCTCAGCCCAAAGTATGTGTATATTTCATTGAAAGTATTCGATGTGTTGTTAGCTGGATTTTGTTCGTCAAAACTTAGTCAACTCGGCTATCTTGTGGGTGGTTGCCAGGATAATGTCTGGTAATAATGTGTGCTGTCACACATAAAATATGGGGATATCAGGATTTTTGTGTCAATCGGTCACATCATACTGATAACCACTGTGGGGGTCAAGGCGGCCCGATGGGAAATGGACTGACAACCTCCCTGGTGGATATTGTGCGCTTTGCCATTGAGAAATTCCATTTCCCCAACAAGTATAGTACGTTGTTTACATTTGCGTGAGCGAGTTCGATTTTTTTGCATTACATGTTTTCATTTCTATTTTGTGTTCTGTATTAGGACAAAGCCCAAGAACAATGTCTTAAAATTTTACGTGTTGCCACACAAAGACAGAGCATAGATATGCGTATCTTTAGGACTTATGTCTGAACTAGTTGGCATTATGTTGGCAAAAACCCAACCAGTATGGAGAATATATCCCAACTCCCAATCGGTTTTCGAGCCCAGGTCTTCTAATAAGAGGCCACGCATTTTACCAACTGAGCTGAGTGCTTAAATTGAATAGAATGTTGCTATTCTACATCGTGGACGGTTAAGATGAAATATCAAATGGAATGGTCCCAAATGTATCCACAAACAACCTCTTCATATGGTGATTTTGATGAACATTTGGCACCTCAATCTTCTCCCTTTCTGCCTTTTTACTTTTACTAGAGTTCCACATTTTAAGAAAAGGTGGAAATTATTTACTTTATATTTTACAAATACAAACACTTTAAAGCAGGGGGGGGGTTGTAATGTTATGCTTGTAGCACTTTTTTCCTTAAAAGAAAAAACAACACATAACCCTTTAATCTTTTTTGTCTATGGAATGATTTCATCTTCAGGTGATGCTACGGGTCTGTGCTGCATCCTGACTGTGCCTTGCCCCCGCATCAGACCGCCCGTGCTGTGGCGAGAGCTCGAGGTGAAGAGGGACGCAGTGCGCCTCACGGCCAAACTGGGCCAGGGATGCTTCGGGGAAGTCTGGAAAGGTGGCAACCTTCTCTTGTTTAATTTAGTTTAGTTTAAGCCTCTTGGTTCCCTGTGGAATATAGGGCCGCAGAAACTCCCCTCCTATCTTCACGTTCCCAGTTTGGTCCATATGGTACCTGCGGTTTTTATAGGCTTTGTGATCCGTACGACAATAAAGGGTTATATAAGCACGCTCTTCAGGCAGGGTTTTTTTTTTTTTTTTTTTAGCTAATTTGTTGCATAACTCAAAGATAAAGCTATGATTGGACGCCGGTGCAGGTCCCTTTAATATCTATCGTCTAACTTTGGCTATGGGCCCCGTTATTTCAATGGCTCTAACATCTCGGCATCGGTGATTGTCTGCCAAGTCTTCTTGCCTTGTAAAAGCAATTTTACTTTGTAAACTTTAGTACCAGTCACTTGGACTGAAAAAATCCTGCTGACAGGCATGTTTTGGATAAGTTGAAGTCTTTTATATTCCCACGCTTTAGTTTTGTCTCCTTAACCAAAAAAATGCTCCAAGACTGTAAAGCAAAGTTAACAGTGGACGTATTGTCAAAGATTGTGACTGTGCAGCTATTGTCACACTTGCCTTTCTTAAAAGTAGGTTTAACACTTGGAGTAAGGGTGCATGATTTGTTCAATCAACATAGGGCCTGGGCAAGGCAGTATTAGATTTGAATTTCGATACCTAGCCAGTGCCTTATATTTGGCTTTTTGGGTACAGACCAGATAAGAAGAAAAAAACATAAATAATAAAACAACAACAACAACAACAACAACCATTTTGGGACGGCTAAATTAGATAGCTATTAAAACGTGGTGACAAAAAAGAAATCTAAATTAGACAACGACAAAATAAAGCTTTTCCTAAACAGTAACCATGAACTTTCTTTTTCACGTTTCATGAAGGTAAATTCCGCAAAGTTGTTGACGTAGCTGTGAAGACATTAAAGCAAGGAACCATGTCATCGGAGGCTTTTCTGGAGGAAGCGAAGATCATGCATAAATTGACCCATCACAGACTTGTACAGGTTGAAATCTGCTCTCATAACTTCATCTGCTGCAATATTTGTTATTATTGTTCCTTTAGTTGTTTTTAGTGTTACTATTATTATTATTATTATTATTATTATTATTATTATTATTATTATTATTGTTATTATTACTTAGTTTAATTAAAATCACGTATCTCACTTCAAAAGAATTGTCGTCGCAACAAGGCTACTTATGAAGTTAAAGCAATATCAATGAAGTTAAACGTCTTTACTAGTGATTATTGATGGTCAGTGATATCGCATTGTTAGTCAATAATGTTCAGTTGCATTGTTAATTTTGGGAAATTTACAAAGATACTTAGTAAATTATAACAACTAAAAAAAATGCGCATTTTTACAGGCAGTTTAAGTGTTAAAAGATACAATGTTATCGGAATAAAGCTCCGCAAAAAAATGTTTTCATCTTGGGGAAAAAAAGTTAAGGACAAGAGTAGCATGTATGATTGAATAAAAGTATTTATGGAAGTGGGGAGATGTTATAGAAATGGGAACATAAATGTCTGCGAAGGTTTAAACAAGTAAAGAAGATGGAAACTGAAAGTATACTGAAAATTGAAAGGTAATGAATATATTTTATCGGTGTGCACTCTATCAAGGGTGCTGTATCTGGTGGGTTGTTTTTTTCCTACTCACACAATTGTGGAGCAATTTAGCCCCCCTATCCTGTCCCAGCACTTCGATATGTTAGTAGCGTGAGGTGGTTTGTTATCTCAATCTTCCAGGCAATTTTCTAAATCAGTGTCGACTCGTGACCAGCCGTGAGTGGCCGCCCGTCGCTCATTACACACCCATGATGGCAGGGGCCGGGGGTCTGTGCTTACTCACTCACTCACTCACTCACTCACTCACT
>RQTK01000938.1:162492-196304 GCA_003991915.1 Elysia chlorotica
AAATGACATGAAGCTCTCTCTATTGTAAATTGCATATTAAGAATGTGAGTTCATTGAGAATCACAGGAAGGGTTTAGAAGACTACATAGCGCGACAAATTTTTGTGAAATATTCCGAATACCAAGCATAATTATGATGTTTGTTAAAAAAACAACTCTGATCATGTCCATCAGATCCGTACACTTAATGAATTATCCAAACATACCGAAGTCGCCAAGTTAGTTTGGAGATTTGCCAATTCAGTTTCATCCTTCGCTGAAGATATCACATTGATTTTCACCAGCTTTATCAACTCAATGATCAAATTTGTATTCAAAGCTATACAGTTTATAAAAACAGTAAACAAAAAATAGAATAAAACCGTAGCATCTCCCTGACTTATTTGTAGCAGCACATGAATAATATTACCTACAAACCACAGAAGCCATGTGTTACTTAGAACCATAGGACATCATCTACCATGACCATTTTCATTGAAGATTCAAGAATAAAAATTCCGTTTTTGTTCTTTTTGGTTCATTCAGGAAAATACAGCATTTACATGTATTTATTTCTACTAATTTTTCTCCATACTCACAGATAGCATTGGGTATGTATTACCTATTTTTGCTGTTCTCTATCCATACTTCCAGATAGCAGAGGGCATGTGCTACTTAGAATCACAGAACAACATCCACCGCGACCTGAGGGCTGCCAATATCCTGGTGGGTGAGCACTATGACGTGAAGATTGCTGACTTTGGCCTGGCAAGAATCGTGGAGGACGAGATCTATGGAGGCACTCAGAGTAAGTTTATGTATAACACATAAAGTATTGCTTTATTAGTCCACGTGGGAAATTTTGTTTGGATACAGAAAAACACATATATGTACAGTGTATTAACAGATTACAAAAATTCACCCGCATTTTCACAAGCTCACTCACTCTCTCTCTCACACACACACACATACACAGATACGCATAATTGACATCAAATGGTCTTTATTGTTTGAAAATTTTTTAATGATAATAACGACAAAAAGAAAATATATATATTTGACCAGAGTAAATAGAAGGTGGCAGGGAGGGAAAGATAAAGGAAGATAGGGCTAGAGACAAAAAAAAGATAGTGAAAGATGGAAGGAGAGACACAAAGAAAGAAAGAGAGATATAAAGAGGAAGACACACAAAGAGATAGGGAGACGTAAGGAAGGAGAAAGACACAGAGAGAGTTAGAGAGAGAGAGAGGAATAGACATATAGAAATAAGGAGACATAAGGAAGGAGAAATGGATAGAAAAATGAATAGATGGATAGATAATCGAGGGAGAATGAGATATAGACCTCAAGGTAGAGAGATGTGACGGATAGTCAGATATAAAATTTGTGTTAAAAATATCTTTACTTTCTCAACAGACACTAAGTTCCCCATCAAATGGACAGCCCCTGAAGCAGCTAACATGCACATCTTCAGTATAAAGTCGGACGTGTGGTCCTTTGGTGTGCTCATGTATGAAATCATCACACTGGGGAGAACCCCCTACCCTGGTGAGGCTCCTCTATTATTTTAATCTATATATAGAGTCAATCTGTCTCAATATTCATCTTATTGTCGGTCTGTGTTTTATCTGGTCAACTATCTGTCTGCTTAAGTGAGTGTGTGTGTATGTGTGTGTGTGTATCTAAGACAATTTATCTGTTTCTTTTTAAGTACATGTGTCATTCAATTGACTTTCTTATATTCAATAACTAAACCATTCTCTCCCTTAATTAATTGTCGTTATTTTTAAAAAAAACTATACAACTCATTGCTTTTTTTGCATGTATACCAGTTTTGATAATGACAAGATAATTAAATTTTGACAGCAACATAAAATTATGGAACACTATAATTTGCTAGTGGACAAAACACTAATGGCTAACATAATCAAAAACAGGTATATTGCCTTTGAGAAGCAAATTTATAATAGATAAATAATTTAATATTGGGTGTAAAGGATTTTTTCCAAGTCTTTAAAAGTTAAAATAGAGTATCGACTAAAAATGATGACAATGATGGTGATGGTGAGGATGGTGATGATGACAATTATGACAATTATAAGTTCAATGATAAGTACAATGAGAATGTTGATACTCTATTACTTGACTCGTTGAGAAAGAAAAATATATCCTACAATTTTTATGATATTTGTAAAGAGTAGTTGCATCAAATCCTTAATTTGCTATTGTTTTTAATTTTTTCAATGTAATATTGTTCTCTCCTTGAATTAGAGGTTCTCATATTAATAATTTTATGGTTTCAATCAAAAATCAATATATGATGAATTTTTCTGCAATACTGAAGCAAAACACTTTAATTTTTGCATGAACTAGGAATGAGCGGGCAAGAAGTTATCCGAATGATTGAAAAGGGCGGACGGATGGATAAGCCACGAGGTCCTCCTGAAGTACCAAATGAGTACTATGATATGATGCTCAAGTGCTGGAACCAGAAGCCTGAGGATAGACCTACCTTTGATTTTATATACCATTTCTTCAGTGACTTTGCCGTTAACGCTGAGGGACAGTACAAAGATGTGGATGGCATGTGATTTCTCTTATCATTTCTTATTTTCTCATTTGTTTTTTTAATTGCGCGTTCATTGTAATCCTTCATTTTCACTTTTTGTTGCTTAAGGAGACTTAAGGACGATTACTTTATTCTAAATCCTTTTTTTTCCCTTCTCTGGAATAATTTCTTTGTGAATAAGATAATCATAAAGAGAAGATCAACATATTAATTTAGTAATAGTAAGATAGACCCAAACTTCGCAATCACAACTTTGCAAAGAAAGCTCCAGTGTTATTTACTTAAGGTATAATGAAAATTTTGGTAACCCTGATTGCTTTTTTTTTATGGCATGAAAAGAATCTGTAATTTATTTTAATACTGCATATTAAATGCCAAAAATAAGAGAGAAAGAGATAACATGAGTAGCCTAATATTCAGTGAAACTTTAGGTAGAAACTAAAACATAGCCTTTTACTCTTTCCCTCTTTTATCATAAAGAAATCCCAGTTTTAAGTCTCAAAGAATGATCAGTGTCAAAGATCTTTTTCCAAAATGTATTTACAGTTACACACGTACTAGGGTACCCCATATTGAGGAATCAGCCCTCAGTAAAGATGGTATATACACATTGAGTTGGATGAGAATTTTAATGTGTTTATATATCTTATTTGGAAGGAAAACATGTTGATTTATTGTCATACATGATAAGACTGTTTATGTACATTTACAGTATGTATGTGTTCAATTGGTTTGTTTTTGTTGGATTGTTGTTGTTTTTTTGGTTGTAATTTTTATAAAGTTGGTCATTAATATCCAATATTTTTTCACCACAATTTTGCAACTCTCTTTTAATACTTGATTTCTTACCTCTGATTATCTTAAATGTAAAGAAAACTAACTCATAGTTGTTGTTTTTTCCAAATTCATGTACAGTAATTATTTATAACATTTAATTCACTATTTAATGAAAATGTGTCGCCTTTTTATCCTTGTGTATTGCTTTCTAAAAATACAAAATATTTTCAAAAATTTTATGTACATAGGTATCCTCAGTAGACTACAAAATGAGAAAAGTGTAAAAGTAGTTATCAAATTCATATGTGTGTCTATTTATACGGAATCAAAAAGCAATATTCTAATGTTGAAAATTAGACTAAATCTCCAAATTAAAATCACCCACCAAATGATTACAGGCCTTAGAGCATGTATCTGAGGAGCTCATGTCAGTGTATGATAAATTGTATGATTAATAACGCAATTAAGTCTTTGCCAATCGTAATATACATGTTAAATTTCTTTTTTCACTATGTAATTATAAAACTTCTGTGAAGTCATTTAAGAGTATGTGTAAATGAAATGACATAGAAACGTTTAAAATGGCAACTAAGTAACCAATGGAAACAGATTTATATGTTGAAAACTGAGGCAGACGAAGCAGATTAGGCAACATTTTTTCATCAATCCTAATTCTTTCTAACAATAACTGATGTGTTTTTAATTTTTTTCCTAACGCTAAGTCAGCCTCAGATTTAAGTTGCTATGTCATTTCATGTAATGCTGTTTGTACCTGGACCCTGTCCTGTCATTGTGTTTTTATTTCAGTATGTCAGTATGTGTGTATTTGTCTTTCACTGAATGAAGGTTCAATACAGTTCAATTCAACGAGAATTGTAATTATGAATTTTGTATATTTATGCTTGTTGTACTGATCATTTCAATGTGAACAAATGTTCATTTTTGGTAATGAAGCAAAAGAATAATATTCTACTGACTTGTTTTTAATTTGGCTTTTATGCATTAAAAACAGAATGTGCAACAATAATCCTTAAAATACAATGATATATTTAATGTATGACATTATTGCATACATTGCATTGTTATTATTGTACTATAAACTTAATACTAAGGTTAAAATTTTTACAGAATATGGTTTGACATGATGGTGTCATTGTTTTGTAATTTATAACATAAAATTTATATACATTATTTTTATGTTGATCTTTAGTTTCATTACAGGAAAATATATTTTTGATAAAGGAAAAAAATCTTCATTCTAGCAAAACTTATTAAAACTTACAATCTTTCACTTTTTATTCGCTTCATCGGGAAACATACAACATTTTTTTTTTTAGATTTCCAATTTCACTCTCAAAATAATTGAAATAACTAAAATCATGGACACGTCAAGGACAATTTTGTTGCTTGAAAAGACTTGTTGTAATTTGGTTGTAAGAGAACGTGCACCTTCATAACTGATGGAAATGGTTTTTACTATTTGTCTCTGAAAGATTGAAAAGATTTAAAGATTATCTTTTGTATTTTACATTGCGATGATGGATTTTTGTTTCCAGAGACCCATTTATCTTTTTGTTGTGATGAAAAAATATATTCAATGACTGCATGTAACTCTTAGAGAGATAGAGAGAGTCAGAAAGAGACAGAGACAGACATACAGACATGTTGATGGTTGTATCTTATGGCTCATGATCAAATCTTGTCTGTATTAAATGTTTAAATGTATTAAATTTATAAAATTCTCTTGCTTGAATGATTTATCAATAAAAAAAATCATCAAAGTATCAATAGCTAGCAAACAAATGTTGTGTAAAACAGTGTTACTTTTCTTTGGTCCACGAGCAAAAAAGCATAATGTTACTACATGAAATAACATTTCATTGGACAGTAATACGTCAAATATTCCATACTTTGAAACTATTATGACTCTAAAATACTTTTAATACAATAATTATATCTGTTGTATAGATTATAATTTTATGTAACTAAACTGCCTATTTGCGCATCACATTCAAGTAACATTATTTGTACTAAGGCTATAGCTTACACATTTTCTTTACCATGCAAGTGGGGCTAGAATATCCAATTTTCATGACACACTTGTAATTAGTACACAGCAAGAAATATTACTAAGCTTCTGTTATGTTTGTTATTTGTATCTAGGTAGAGCTGTTTTTTCTTAAGTTATAATGTACTAAAAATCATGTACATACTTGTATAAAATGTTCATTAAGAGGAAGATTAATTCTGTGTGTGAATGTATGTAAATCTTATAGAAAATTAAGATGTGTATTATTACTATTAAAGTGTATAAACAAAACAGAGAGAAAAAGAAAAAAAGATGAAAAAAGCACAGATGAAATAAGTTAAGCCGTAGATTATTATGGAAACTAGTTTGCAACTATTTAGTCTTTTCAAAACTATTTTTATTGATTAAAAGATATGTCTTTTACAATGTTAGAGCAATAAAGAACCTTATTATAGGAAAAATTACTAAAAACAGTGGGGATTGATAGATTCATTGTTTGTTTTATAGGGATTGGGAAGATTTACAATAACAGTATTTACACATGTATTTTTACCATTTTGCATTATTAGCATTCTGAAATATGTTAAAGGTGATTTTACATCGCTATCTTGTAGGAGTTTAGTAAAACACAATAAAAATGAATATTTAATGTTATTTCAGAGACAATTGCTATATTTCAATAATAGAAAAAATAGCAAAAATGGGACATTCCATTCTGCTACCTGTACATATTAGTTCAGTGACGATTTCTTGAGGTATTAATTATTATTGAATATTTCACTTTCTTCTAAATGGCTTGTTACCCAAGCCCTACTAGGTTAAATCCATGAGTGCTGCTGAAATCCAACTGGTGTCTTAATCTACTATACATGTAATTTATTTAGCTAAAACACTTGTTTACATATCTTGCCACAACATATTTTGCAAGGTCTTGGAATTAGACCAAAGTTTAGCAAATTTGTAACTTTGCTTTCATCAAATCTAGCACATTAAGAAGTCAATTAGAAATGAATTACCATGACCCTTTGGGGCTTGAAATGCATGAAGGTGAGAAAGAGACTTGTGTATTTAATGACTTACAAGATTTTTTCTTTGCCTAATGATCATATATTTGGCTCTCTAAAATAAACTATAGAAAAAAGAAATTAAAGCATTTGTTTTTTTTCATTGCAGGGTTGTCTTAACATTTACACATCGCATGATTCAAGACCTATTCCTTGTGTGCCCGTTATTTTTTTCTAACTTTGTAGAACTGATGAAAGGTAAAAGTTTAGATAATTATTATTTCAAAATTGAAGAGCACAAGAGCAAATTAATGCGCACAAGTGATACTGATAGAAAAAGGCTTAAGTTTTCAAGCTGGGTATCTCATTTAAAAATGTAATTTAATTTGGCGAAAACTTACTGAATCAGGCACAAGCCAGAAGTTAAAAGGTGTACAAACACTATTGAATCCACAGTTGCAATAGAGACTTCACCAGAACTTTTGTAAAGTTAATCCACATTGTTGGAAGACAATAGAAATGTTCAACAAGCAAAAGCTTCATGCACCTTCTCATATTGCAATAATCATTTTTTGTTTGCATGATCCATGTTCTCTTTAGAACAAGAATATGGGCTCAGGGCTCAGATATACTGAGCCCTGTCATTTGTTGCCTGCAAATTGAAGTGTTGAAGGGTTAAATAAAATACATATAGATATACTGCGCCCACTAATGTGCCACCTTCATGTTCTGAGTAAACGCTTAATTACACCGCTATAAAAAGGCATTGGTCTCATTTGACACAGCTGCATGCAGCACTTCAATACGGCTGTCCTTAGACAGTTCACTTCAAGCTAGATACGGTATAGACAGACTATCCGTCATCTCTTTATTTTATATGTATTTAAGGACAGCTGGTTTTTTGTTTGTTTGTTTTCCTCTGAGGACATTATTGCAAATGAGTGAACTAAAATTAAAGCAGAGCCCATGTCTTAAAAAAAGTTAACATGTGTACACAACTCTTGGTGGAATCACATTACATCTTAAGGGCATCTGCCCATAAAAGTAGTCTTTTTTTTTTTAAATAAAAATTACAATCTTAGTTTAACTTCTCAGACATGTATGTTAGTTCAGTCACTATTACAGTATTAGATTAAAAAAATGTAAACGAACATTTTGGAGAAAAAAAAAGAAGTAATCTGGTGGCCATCTTCCATGTTTTAATTTTTAGTTGTTTTTTTTCCTAACGTTTTTACTATTTATGAACCAAATTACCTAAAGCTTGGTGTACAATAACTTGACATAATTATACTAATTTGTATAGAAGGGTTAGTTCATTGATCAAATGAGCAGATTTTATGGTGGAGTATATAAATGAAAAAAAAACAGCAATTGTAGAAAGATTGGAAAAATGACAAAATGATCCCTCTATATTTGATTTAAAAAAAATGCAACTTAGAGAAGAATTCTTCTATGCAAATTTTTCTATAGTAATAAGCTTCGACTCAAATTTTAGCTGAATCCGATGAAAAAAACAAACTTAAAGGCATTTTATTTATATATACATATTATTAGTTTTGAGAAAACAGCTAACAAAAGTTTACAAAGGCTTAAGGGGAAAAGTTATGGTAGTTATCTATAGAAAATCAGGTTTACAAATACTTTTTTATTCTAGGAATTACCGGTAAGAAAACAAGGGATTTCATTCATATTTAAATGGAGAATTACTATATTGACCATTACAATGATATAATTATTACTCCATATAATGGTGAAATATTTCGGTCTACATGAAATCAGCAAATTTTGGGTTTGGGAGTCATGTGCAAAAATGTGAAGAAAGATAAATTTATAACTGCTTTCAAGCGGTTTTAATTGTTTCTACATTTTTTAGTTTCTAGAGAAAGCGATCAGACTATCTCAGTGAAATTTGAAAATTATCAAAATTTTCCCTCAGATACCCTTAAATAAATTATATTCATATGTTAACGCTGATTATAGAGTAAAAATGATTTACTTTGGTTGTAACTTTTATTGATTATGACTTGTCTGGACTGCATTTGACACCCCACATTTTATCTTTCCATATTTACATCATACTTTCAACTTTGTGAATGTCCTCTCTCTTTCTGGACAACATAGCCGTTACTGTGCTGACGTGCCGTAAAACAAAAACTCACTCTCTTTCGAGGTGTTTCAAAGTTGATGTGAAAAGTTTCTAAAAAATAAACCTCTGAGACAGCAAGAATTATAATCTTTTCACTGCATATCAAATTCTCATTAGAGAAAATTAAGAACACAAAAACAATAAATAAAAAGGCATGTTTTAATTTATTCAATCTTGATGGAAAAGCTAAAAGAAGGAAAAAAGAACGAAAAACATCTCTAGCTTCGATTTATTGGCACAATAACAGAACTTTTACAACAGTCTGAATGAACAAAAACACATATTAGTTCAACATGGAGCAAAATCCTCAACAAGTGATGATATACAAAAACTAATTTAGATGTTGAAAAAGACAAGTTTTACAAACTCTTTTATAATCAGTAGATTGCTCAGCACACAATTTTAAGTCATGTTTTTTTAGTGCTTTTTTCTGTCTTAAACTAAATGTCTAAAGAATCTGAAAAGGCTAAGGGAAAAAAAAACTAACAAAGTTGCAAAGAGATGAAAAAGAACAAAAAAAAAGCTAAAACTGAACAAAACATTTTATATCTTGTCAAACATAAACACAGCTTAAAGTACATTATTTGTTCCCAGTAGATTTATTAATTTCACACATGCCCATTAGAATAAGAAAATTTTTTATATTCAAGACATGACAAAACTCAAATAAACAAAAAAATTATAATAAAACGTCTCTTCCATAAGGATCCTAAATAGATAAGATATAACATTCCCATCAACGGAAAATCTCCTCTCTTATCCAATCATACATTGTTTTCAATGAAAACATCTTTAAAATTAAAGTTTTTGGATTCAGCCCATAATGATTATTAGACGTTAAGAAAATAGACAAGCACAGAAAGCAACAAAAAGACATAATTTTTTCTCGATCATTTTTGCTCTTTACATGTCAAACCTATTACTTTATTAAAATGTAATAGGACAGTCTCAAGACTGTGTAGGTGGAAAAAAAATTGGAAAAACTACACAATTATTTATGATATTCAGAGCTAAATAACAGGGTTTCAGACAAGAAATTGACAAAAACATAATTGCAGCCAAAATGAGATATAAAAAAAAAGAAAAGAAAAAAACACAAAAAAATGGTTATTGGGACATGTAAAGAGTGGCCATTTCTCAGTCGCTCATGTCCATGTCTACAGCCTGGTGGTCAGAGTCCCTGTCCACAGCCTCCAGGGTGGGGGGCGATTCCGATCGAGCCTCGCTCGCCTCTCGATCCTTCTCGCTGCCACTTCCAAAGCCTTTCTCTTCCTCATCATAGTCTCTCTTTATTTGCTGTAGAACAGGGTAGCCGGAAAAAAAAAGAAGAAAATCATAATGTCATCTTTGTTTCGTTTTGTCAGGTAAACCACAGATAGATAAATCTTAGAACATTGAGCCTATAAGCATTTTTTTTCAGCTCCCCCAATTGGTGACAAGAAGAAATATTACGATTTTAACGCTTCTATTTGAAAATGTTGAAAACTTAATACTTTTATATAACCCAATCTTGGAGAGGGAGGCTTCTTTAGACTAGAGAGTTCGCACGCATGTAACGGGCAAAACGTAACAGTGCAAATTAAGTAATATGGAACTCTTTTCTTTCAAGTTTAAAGTTTCTTTGTCTTTCTTTCTCAGCTGAAAAATTTTACAGATGCACGGAAATCTACAGAAATACAGAAAAGATGTATTAAATTCTACCCTCTGTAGGTTAAGTGCAACTTAGAATTGAAATAAATCAAGAGTGGATGTTAAGATGACTTTTTTCTTGTTTGCTTTGTAAATGTTTTTGGCTTAAATATAAAATAAACACAACCAAAAAATAGGTGTAAGAGGAACGTAACATAGTAAAATTTGTGGTGACGTCATAAAATGAAACGTTTTTCAGCATTATGCATTTTGACATATTGATACCACTAGAAAGACCAAAATCTACACTTCAGAGAGGTGAAAAATATTTCAGAATATCTTAACTTTAAAAAAAGTTATAGCTATTTCAAGAACAGGTTCAGGTGAGGGTCGGATTTTCATAAACACTAGAAAAATGCAGTTGAAGTTTGGTGGTATAAATATGTAAAGAATGCTTGGCAACGGATGTTTTTCTGCTATATTACTTGGTCTAGAAACTCACCAAGAGCTAGAAAATAGAGTCTTCAGAGAAGAAACCCCCCTTAATGCAAGTATTTTGGCCCTTAACTTCTGACACCCAAGTCATGACTCCTGGGTGTCTCTCTGTCATAATATTTGCATTGCACAGGATTCAAACCCACACTCAGAAACTGTTCTTGGTTATCTCAGCAAGTAGCTTCAGAGCTTTTCTTCTTCTGTTGCCACTTATTGAAAGCTTAGTCAGAAAGTGATAGGCTGACCCTGGTATTTTCAATAAAAAATGGTACCCGGTAAACTATTTTTCTATCAATCATTTTCTATTAGTTTAAACTTGTTTAAACTTAGGATGTGCAATATTCTGGACACTTATCACCACTAATCTATACTAAAATAATGCAACGAGCGGCTGTGTTTAAAATCAAATGGGTTGATTCTACGATCCTCTCTATGGTCTTATCCTTTGATAGTTTCTCTCGGTTCGATTGCTATTATTTTTTACCGCACATTTATTTAACGATATCTTTTAGGAAGTGGCTGTTTATTTATCCCGTAATAGGACAAATAGCCAAAAGGCTATTCCTCCAGTAACCGGACAAATAGCCAACAGGCTATTCCTCTGGCAGTCTTGGGTTGGAATTGCTTGGTGATCCAACTATTGGTTGGTTTGGACAGCTGTCTCAGTTAAAGCCATATTATGATGTGTTTAAATCTGAAGGTGGCACCAAATATTATTTATATTTTATTATTCGGGAGGTCAAATATTTTACGTACTGGTTGGCAGCTATGTATGAATAATAAGCCCCCAAATTTTTAGATTTGTATAAATTCTTCGATTGCCCTGCAGTTAGCCGATTATATTATAGCCACTTTGATCCAACCAGTTTTTGATTCTAAACACACCCTACAGTTATAAATAGGAATGCATTTGAAAAGTACCTTGGAGGAGCTAGACTCTTTCTCTTTCCTCTTTTCTTCTTTGTCTCCTCTGCTCTTTTTCAAACTACACAATTATTTGTGATATTCAGAGCTAAATAACAGGGTTTCAGACAAGAAATTGACAAAAACACAATTGCAGCCAAAATGAGATATAAAAAAAAAGAAAAGAAAAAAAAACACAAAAAAATGGTTATTGGGACATGTAAAGAACGGCCATTTCTCAGTCACTCATGTCCATGTCTACAGCCTGGTGGTCAGAGTCCCTGTCCACAGCCTCCAGGGTGGGGGGCGATTCCGATCGAGCCTCGCTCACCTCTCGATCCTTCTCGCTGCCACTTCCAAAGCCTTTCTCTTCCTCATCATAGTCTCTCTTTATTTGCTGTAGGACAGGGTAGCCGGAAAAAAAAAGAAGAAAATCATAATGTCATCTTTGTTTTGTTTTGTCAGGTAAACCACAGATAGATAAATCTTAGAACATTGAGCCTATAAGCAGTTTTTTTTAGCTCCCCCAATTGGTGACAAGAAGAAATATTACGATTTTAACGCTTCTATTGAAAATGTTGAAAACTTAATACTTTTATATAACCCAATCTTGGAGAGGGAGGCTTCTTTAGACTAGAGAGTTCGCACGCATGTAACGGGCAAAACGTAACAATGCAAATGAAGTAATATGGAACTCTTTTCTTTCAAGTTTAAAGTTTCTTTGTCTTTCTTTCTCAGCTGAAAAATTTTAACAGATGCACGAAATGTGTGGTGACGTCATAAAATGAAACGTTTTTCAGCATTATACATTTTGACATATTGATACCACTGGAAAGATCAAAATCTACACTTCAGAGTGGTGAAAAATATTTCAGAATATCTGATTTCAAGAACAAGTTCAGGTGAGGGTCGGATTTTCATAAATGCTAGAAAAACGCAGTTGAAGTTTGGTGGTATAAAATTGTAAAGAATGCTTGGCAATGGATGTTTTTCTGCTATATTACTTGGTCTAGAAACTCATTGAAAGCTAGAAAACAGAGTCTTTAGAGAAGAAACCCCCCTTAATGCAAGTATTTTGGCCCTTATCTTCTGACACTCTGGGGGGGGGGGGGCACACCCAAGTCATGACTCCTGGGTGTCTCTCTGTCATAGTACAGGATTCAAACCCACACTCAGAAACTGTTCTTGGTTATCTCAGCGAGTAGCTTCAGAGCTTTTGTTGCCAGATATTGCCAGATATTGAGAGCTTAGTCAAAAAGTGATAGGCTGACTTTGGTATTTTAAATGGTAAACTATTTTTCTGTCATTTTCTATTAGTTTAAACTATTTTGTACACTTATTACCACTAATCTATACTAAAATAATGCAACGAGCGGCTGTGTTTAAAATCAAATGGGTTGATTCTACGATCCTCCCTATGGTCTTATCCTTTGATAGTTTCTCTCGTTGCGATTGCTATTATTTTTAACCGCACATTTATTTGACGATATTTTTTAGGAAGTGGCTATTTATTTATCCGGTAACCAGACAAATATCCAACAGGCTATTCCTCCAGTAACCAGACAAATATCCAACAGGCTATTCCTCCGGCAGTCTTGGGTTGGAACTGCTTGGTGATCCAACAATTGGTTGGTTAGGACAGCTGTCTCAGTTAAAGCCATATTATGATGTGTTTAAATCTGAAGGTGGCACCAAATATTATTTTTCTTCTTCTTATTATTATTATTCTGGAGGTCAAAGATTTTACGTACTGGTTGGCAGCTATGTATAGGCCCCAAATTTTCAGATTTTTATAAATTCTTTGATTGCCCTGTAGTT
Organism: Elysia chlorotica; assembly: GCA_003991915.1. Classification (NCBI taxonomy): domain Eukaryota; kingdom Metazoa; phylum Mollusca; class Gastropoda; family Plakobranchidae; genus Elysia; species Elysia chlorotica. The sequence goes on from RQTK01000938.1 coordinate 175,841, forward strand.
AGCCGATTATATTATAGCCACTCTGATCCAACCAGTTTTTGATTCTAAACACACCCTACAGTTATAAATAGGAATGCATTTGAAAAGTACCTTGGAGGAGCTAGACTCTTTCTCTTTCCTCTTTTCTTCTTTGTCTCCTCTGCTCTTTTTCTTGCTTTCATGCTTCCTATCTCTGCTGCGACTTCTCTTACCACGATCTCTCTTGCTCCTGCAAAAATAACATTAAAGGCATCTTTAAATTATGTTACACTTACACAAATCTTTAAAAATTCGAAATTAATTCACTTTTTAAGTACCTTTATTAAATTGTCAGTTACGCGTCATCAAATGATATAAAAAAATATGGCAAAACATAAGACATGAAAACAACTAAGTGCAGAGCTATTCAAATAAGGTATTCTGCCTAGAAACAGTGGCTTCATTTTATTCATCATTGTAGTGATCTGACTACTGACAAGTTAACTCAAGAAAAGTACTTTTACTTGAAATAGGCTGGACTATCTGTAAACTTGACACCATCAAATACCCCCTTCCTCCCTCTCAAAATGGAATTACTATAATCCCATAAAACTACACTCTACGTCTGTGTATTGTTGAGAAAAACTAACAACCAACAACCATCAGAGTAAGAAACAAAAATTGTGTTTTTTAAAACAGAAATAATCTTTTTGTATATAGTTTGAACCCAAAGCCTAATTAAAGAAATAATAAATAATAATAATACATTGCAAAGAAGGACAAAAATTTTCCCCCTTTTCTCAGCGTTTTCTTTTCTTTCAAAATGGTGTATAAGTTTAGTTTGAAAAAAAAAAACAAATTTCGCAAGTACCTGTGCCTAGAGCCACTTCTAGATCTTGATCGCCTTTTTGGGGAAGGGCTTTTGGACTTTCTGCGCTTCTTACGGCGGCTGAAATTGAAAACATGTAGAACACATAAAAATATGTTGATTCAAAACTATGGATATAATTATTTTAAATTTAAAAACAATGAATACCTACAAGTATGATACATCAATAGATGTAAAGCAACCAGGGTATACAATTATCTTTTATTTCAGCCAAATTTACCAAGACCTACAGTGAAAACTTCAAGGTAAAAAATGCAGATTGGTCACATAAGAGTTGGAACACAGGTGTTGAGACAGATATGACAAGAAGAGGCCCAAAGTTCAAAGGGTTAGAAAAACTATAATGATTAGCAAGATGGTTGCCTGGTGCCCTTGTAAATATATGCACATTTACATTTATACAATAAATGTATGATATTTAGTCTTGATAAATTGTAAATATACATACACCTTAATGTCTACCCCAAAACTATTTTTTTTAATATTGTTGTGTTGTCTTTTGTTTTTAAATTTTGATTTAAATCGATTACCTCTATTTCTATAATAAACCACCTACATTTTTAGAAAACTGTGATATTTACAAAATACATCTATTTATGTAACAATTAAGTATCCTTTCTATATTCACCTTAGAAACATGCTTATAGCTAGTTGTGTATTGATTTTAATTTATATTACTTGTTTCTATTACAGGTTGTGATAATTTTTCACCACATCAATTTTTTCTTTAAAATCATTTTGTAATATTCATATATGTATATAGGTGTAAACTGTAGAAGTGTTTATGGCATGTCATTTTATAATTTCCCCACAAGGGATTAATAAAGGAATATCTTATCTTACCGAAACTTGGAAAACGCTATGAATCATGTTCTCTGATATGTGGTCTACACTCTGTCATGGGTGGAGGGTAATGATAAAGAATATGTACCAGAATTTATATCATTAAAACAAAGCTGTTTCCACTTTCACGGGACCAGCTAAGGATGAATTTCATACAAAGAAGGATTGATTAAGTTATTTACCTTGGTGACTTTGAGCGGCTACGTTTTCTTGGAGAGGGACTTCTATCTTTGTCCTTGCGCTTAGATTTCACTGGAGATGGTGATCTGAAATTGAGAGACACATTGTAATTCAAAAGTTTGTATTGGCTTGAGGCTACAATATTAAAAGTTTATTATCATACCACAGAAAGATTAAATGGTAAAAAACAATTCTTTGAGGCATTTGATTAATAGGCTTGAACAGCACTCAATATTGCATAACAAATACATAATTATTTCAGGTACAGTAAATATAGATACAGTTGTTTTTTTCCCCTTCATAGATTGCTTATCCCTTATCAAATGAAAATTTATTGGCTGTAAATTAAAAAGCCAAAACTTAAAAAAAAAAAAAAAAAAAAAGCAAAAAAAAAAAAAACTCAGTAGATTTGTAAAGGTTGGGAGAAAATTGCCAGACAGATGAGGGTCAATCTGGGATCTGGGTGTAAAAATATGGAATGTGGCAGTACTGTTCACATGGTTAAATGATGCTCTGAGTGCTGTGCTGTTATTGCCAATACTTTGTTTCATTATTTCTAGTTATAAGCTCACAAAACTATATATTTCTATTGTGCTGAGAAGTTGGTTGATTTCACTATCTTGTTTGTTTCTGCTTTTTAATAATCGTTTATTACTATTCGTGTGGGGGGAATAAAGGAGAAATGTTTCTGTTTCATTTCGAGTCAGTTTACATGGAACAACATTCCTCCAGAGTGTCTCTTGACTGAAAGGGTTATGCATTTAGAACCCTTGTAGCCCCAATTGAAAGTTCTACGATACAGAAATGGAAGTACCAACTTATGATTGTACCTTTAAAATGATCTGTTATTCGTCAATCCAAAACAATAATGCTAGAGATATCTGGCGCCTCGTATTGCTAAAATTGCAATCTTCAAATAAATGTTATGTCCCACTCCATAGGTATCTTACAGAGATGGGCAGAAAAAGGAGGTGGGTGGAAAATGTGCGACGATACCAAAGATTTGAACCTAAGACCTGCTCTTCAGTCCCCAGCTCTGGAGACTGATATTTAAATTTAATTAGATCTACATCCCACTAATTTCAAGAAATATAAGCAAAGCAGCACCGGTAGTTATGGCATGTGTCTGTCTACTATCCAAATAAACTCAGCACAGTGAGCAACAAGCCCCAAAGTCACACAAACAGAACAGACTTGAGTAAAACATGCAATGTGGCTAGAGCCTGTTTCACACCAGAGTGTGTGTGCCTGTCTTTGTGTCTTGTGGGGCGGCGTTTGACACTTCTATGTGAATCAGTCAAAGCATCGAAACTGGGAAGAAATATGTCCACAGTTCAACAGTGGAATCCCCTTGAGTTAATTTTTTATATAAACTTGGGATAAAATATACTTTTATACTGTACCCAAGAGGTATCTTAAACATATTTCACTGTATACTTACAGCCAATTTAAGATAGAAGCAACTGTTTAACTTAAGATGTTTCAATTCTGTATGCCCAGACAAGAACAGTTTTTGTTAGCTTAGTTTTATGGAGAAAGATCTTAAAGCAACAAGTAATGCCAGCTAAAATGTTTCATAAAAAAAGGTTCATAATCAAAAGACTGAATAAGACATAACAGAAAAAAGTACTTTATGCACCAAACAGTAGGTAAATTTTATCAGAATGTGATGGCGAATATAATAAGTTTTCATAAATATTCATCTAAGATTATGATGGGAAATTTCCTACCCTGTTTCAATAGCCATTTGAACACTAAAGAATATACCCTGGGTAAATCAACTACAGGAATTCATAAATCTTTAAAGTGGTGTAAAAAAAGAAGACTTAAACACAAGTGCAGGAATGTAAAAAAAAAAAACAGACAACAAAACAATAAATAGTCTACATAATCTACAAAAGCTTTTGAGTTTACCTCTTTTTTGTGCTAACCAAACAGTAGGTAAATTTTATCAGAATGTGATGGGAATTATAATAAGTTTTCATAAATATTCATCTAAGATTATGATGGGAAATTTCCTACCCTGTTTCAATAGCCATTTGAACACTAAAGAATATACCCTGGGTAAATCAACTACAGGAATTCATAAATCTTTAAAGTGGTGTAAAAAAAGAAGACTTAAACACAAGTGCAGGAATGCCAACAACAAAAAAACAGACAACAAAACAATAAATAGTCTATATAATCTACAATAGCTTTTGAGTTTACCTCTTTTTTGTGCTACTTTTGGCACTATCTCCTTCAGCATTAGCGCTGTTCATGACAGAAAACAAGCATGGCATTAAGAAATAAAAAAAATTAAAAAATTCAGGGTTGTTATATGCCTTGTTAATATGAACTGAAATGTAACATGAGTTTAAGAAAGAATAAAAAGACGATATCGTAAATTGCAAATAAACTGTTTCCTTGAATGATAATAAAAAAAAATGCACCCGGTACAAAAAAGATTGAGAGCAAATATTCAATCTGATTTTTCTAGTTTTGATTGCTCGATTTATAATGCTTTGGAGTGCTTCCAAAAAGGGAAACAATGTTTTAGAAGTAATTTTGATGAATATAATCTCCAAAACTTAAGCATTGGGAAAATGTGTTATGTCAGGTCAAAAGGTACCATTACCTAACAGGTCATACATTTTCGGGAGCCCATAACTAAAATTAAATACCCAAACTTTTTTTTTCATCAAGAATTAAGTTTATAAACAACTTATATCCTGAAGAGACAACTATAGATAGAATTTGGTCATGAGATTAACAGTTTTTTAATTGAAACCAATTATTTCCTAATTCAGACCTAAAAACATAGGTATGTTAATAAAGGCACTTCTTCGAACACTTGCCCAGGCGTGTGTAAGCACTACTTTATAAAACAAAATTATTCCATGGTTAGATTAGATGTTGGTGAATGTTTTAGAACCAAAAATAAATAAAAACTGCTAATTTTCCTATTATTTTTGCAAATAAAAAAAAATGGCCAGTGTGATGTGACTGCAGGTGTCACGCATCAAGCGTGCTTTGTCATGCTGATATTTAGGTTATCTTGTAGGCGAGGTGTAAGAGAGGGTTAAAACTAGAGATTTTTGGCAATTAACACATGTGACATGTCACAGACACTTTTTCAGGTCATCATAAAAATGGTAAAATAAAAGACGCTATACTATGTTTCCAAACACACAAAAACATTTACTGAAGTCCTAAGCTTCATGCTAGAAAGTATTAAAAATGAAATAATACATTTTTAAAATGTAGACCTTTCTCTGGCACCTTTTGACTTTTGCTCAAACACAATTTGAGGAACATACCATGACCTTAAGAAGAAACATCAACAACAAAAATGTTTGGGGTTGAGAATTATAAACCTATTTGTCTCTCCTTCAGATGCAGATGAAAACAGGCTGTGTGAAACTTCTTAAAGAAAAAGTAACCATAGCATAAAAATCTACGAATGGTTTTTGATTGACAATTTTAAGTAAGGATGAGAAACTCCACAGAGTGTGATATTGCTGAATGCTCCCATTTTATTTCAAGAATGTTTGATTTAAGCCAATCTCTCTAAACAATACCGCTCAAATTGCATTGTAATGTCTTAGAACAACCCACAGAAAAACATGCATGCATCACCTGTTCTTCCCATTTTAAACCAAATAGGAATAAGAGTCATCCTTTAGAGGGGACATTTTGTGGAATTGGTTTCAAATTCAAAGATTTGAATTTTTATGATGATTAAACAAACTAGCATTATATAAAATTTATATATTATTCACCGTTAGATTAAGGTTTGACTTGATTACAAAATATGTTTACTTTGAGGGAAAAAATGCATTCTGATAAAAGGGTCCCCCTGTGAACATTTTAAAGACAGAAAAGACAAAACTAAAACATTACCTGTTATCAGCTTTAGCCGGTGTACCATCCCTCTCATTAGCCTCTTTGGGAGGAAGAGAGCCATCTCTTTCTAGGGCAGGTGGAGAAAGCGAGACGCTTTTCTTTTTTTCTTTTGGCTTATCTCTTTCCTTACGGTCACGTGAGCGCCTTGGGCTACGAGAGCGGGACTTACGCCTGAGACAAATGATGGGTGCTATTTAAATATATATGGTAACTTAACCTAATGATTTTGAGTGGGTCAAATTTATAAGACTAATCCAGAAAACTACTTGGATAGAACTCTTGAGTATTGATGATTTTGCTTTCCAAATTGCTCACAACAATCAGAGAATATCCCTCATCCCCTTCACATATTTGCTGCCAGAAATAAATAAAGATGGATTCTGATAATGACAGTGATATTTTCAGACAAATGTTATTGTGAGATAAGGGTTAAGTTTGTGAACTGAATGATAAGTCTAAATTGAATCAGTATATTCAAGGTTTAGACAATGTTACTTTTTCACTTGAGTTTAGTAAAAAATGCATTTTTAAAAATAAGGATTTAAGATTGAAAAAAAAAAGGAATTTTGAGCCTAGTTACCTTGCTTCGGAGCGCTTGCTATAAGATCTTGGAGGAGTGCGGGATTTGCGCCTGAAAGAAAATTTTTGTCATAGAAATTAAAAAATTAAATAAAAGATTTTTAACCAGAAAAATTCTGTTCGTAGGTATATCAATTCTAATTTTAATTGTGAGAGAGGAGAAGATTAGCTGCACTATCTTAGCATAATAGGAGAGAAAAAAAAATGTTATTGCTGACCTTGGAGATCTTGTTCGAGATCGTCTACGTCTCACAGGGGAACGAGTTCTTGACCTTCGCCTGTCTCTGGATCTGGACCGACGTCTTGGAAAAAAAAAAAGGAGAAAGATAAAAAAAGAGCACAATTAGTAATTGCATATGCAGAATTGATATTCTAGAGATAACAGACAGTTTATGTGTTAATTTTATTGTGCCAGATGGTATAGAAAGCACATGAAGAATTAAATTACTCTTGAAAGTGATATATTTAAAAGACACAGACAATGATGACAACAACAACCAAAACACAATACCCATGCTGTCAATTTAAAAAGTTTTTGTTTTTTCCTGCAAGCAGAGTAAGTATTCCCAGTAGGATAATAAAATAAAGTTAAAAGGGTGCATGATTTTCTTATCTACTCATGGATTGTTAATTGTCAACAACAACAAAATACTTGATATAATTAGACTAAATATCTACGAAAAAATTCAAAACTACACCATAATTACATCAAGCTAATTTTTCACAGATTATGAAAAATTAACTTTTGAGTGCATTTGTAAAAAAGCGCACAAAAGCAGCCTCTATTTTTTTTTAATGATTATTATAAATTATTAAACTCCACAGACTTGAGTTAGTTGTAAGAATAAGTCAGAGGACTGTGAATATCCCCCTCTGTTATATCTCTATCTGCACTAATCCATCCTATTAAAAAAATTATTATCCTGATCTCACAATGCAACAATGGCGAAACTCTTTATGTTACTCTTGTGACACAACATCTTTGAAATGAAAATGCTAATAAAATCATACAGCTTATTAGAACATGCTATTATAGAATATTAAAACGATAATTAACCATTGGGGACAATTTGTAAAATAGGCCTTCCAGACCAGTATGAGAAAATAAAAGATTATAACTATATTACCAGAGAAAGAGAGAGAGAAAGTGCTCAAGCAGATACAATTAGGAAGAATTAAAGTAGTTCAGAGACCGTGAATAAAAAAGAAAAAAATTCACTTTGAACCAAAGAAATCAAGGCAGACTCAATAGACAAGAAATCTGTGTGTCCACAACAATGACAAATGTCTTTTCAAACTGTAAAAAGCATTCAACCACCCAGTTGATAAGTTCCCAATTGAAGCTATCATATACTTGTACTTGGAATTATCAAGTAAAAAACTGTTGAAAAGTTGCCTTTATATGCAAGATGGATTGGAAGTGTGATGTTACTTTGAAGACAAAAGTACATGTGCTAGCAAATCAAAATTAGATTTTTAGAATTTCTAATTGAGTATACTTCTTTTATAAAGATCACTGCCCAAATTGCACAAATTCCTTGCTGCCCAAGTGCACACCAAAATTTGTAGATATGGCTGCAATTAGGCAAAAAGGACAGAGGCGTGACAACCTATGCATAGAATTGTAGAAATCTAGATTCACGGCAAATATAATTATTGACAAAGACATTGTTTTGTCAGACACACAGGCTTACAAGTGTATTAAGTTCAAAGGCTCCATTACATTGTACATAAAAACTGCATATATATCTTATCAACCTAAGGGTCAGACAATACTTACGATGGTGGAGCAGAGGGGATGACTTTTCCCCTAGATTTGAACAAGTAACAAAGTCATGATCCATGCAAAAACTTAAAATACATCCTATATCTACAGAAAACCCAATAATCTTCTAATTCATTACAAAATATGACACGTTTAAATTTTTTTTATTTCAATTTTAACAATTGGTAACACTTTCAAAAGCTTTTCATGGAATAGTCAGATCCCAATTAATAAAATCTTCAAAACAATTAGAGTATAAATTTGAGTTTTATCCTCAATTTCAAAGGCATAGAAACACTATTTTTTGCTAGGACTAATTGATTTGAAACTATTGTCTTTTGAAATCTCAGAAAAAGAACAAAAACATTCCTTTAACACTCAGAAAGATTAAATACAGCATGTCAGACATTTGAAAAAGAAAAAGAGAGAGAGAGAGATAGATAGAGAGAGAGATTTACGATATGCCACAAATTACTAAAAGAATATACCACATATACTTTTTTCACATTATACAACTCAAATTAAATATTCCCTTTTGTGAAAGTAATACCAATTAATAAAAAAAAAATGGAAGCAGCTATTGTACAACAGCCGAACAAATAGCCAAAAAGCTATTCCTCCGCACCCTTGGGTTGACGTTGCTTAGTGACCCAGCTCTTGGTTGTGACACATGATGGTGGTAATGACAAATATAATAATAATAATGATTATAACAAAAACAACAACAACATAGTTATTATCACTATTAAATTAATTATTACCACCACCACAGGCATCATCATCATCATTATTATTTTCATCATCGGTCAGCACCATCATCATAACCACAACCACCACCATCATTCCCATCATCAGTACTATTATTATTAATATTATTATTATCATCATCACAATATTATAAATAATAATAATAATAATTTAACAACACACGCAATTTTTACTGGTAAGTGTGCCAGCACACAAACACACACATAAACGTCAACAGCTACAAAGTGGGCGCGCAAACAGCACAATTAAAATGTGATTTTGGTGTACCTCATTAGCCCCAAGTGAGACAGCTGTCAAAACCATAAAATGAATCACCAATTACTCTAACCCAAGACTGACGGACAAATAGCCGCTTCCAAAAGTATACACATTTCAACATTACAAAGAGATTTATTTAACTTCACCGTCTCTCATTCAAATTTGCCCACTAATTAAAATCCAGAAAAGAAGAAAAAAAAAATAGAAATAAATAAATTAATTAAAAACAGTTTTGACAATCGTTTATTAAATAGTCATGAATTCGAACAATAATGTTACTTATGATCTACCATATTGAAACAACAGCAAAGTCTGCTTACCTAGACCGAGACCTCCGCCTCCTTGGAGGTGTCCTTGACCGTCTTGGGGATCGATGCCTTGATCGTGACCTTCGGCGAGAACGAGATCTTGATCTTCGCCTTCGCCCTCTTGATCGAGATCTGGATCGCTTAGCCCTTGACCGGGACCTACTTCTTCCTTTAGACTTGGAGCGTGATCTCTTACGGGAGGGTGATTTTGAAGTCTCTTTTTCTGGTGAGTGGAAAATAATTTGTTTTTAAAAAAGACCAACTGAGCTCAACAAATTCAAATAATTAGTTGAAACGAAGTCAGTTTTAACAAACACTTATCTATTATTATAAGTCAAATGAACTCACCTGTTGTTAATAAAAAAAAAAATGATAAAGGAAAGGATTTGGAATCTATCTCACCTGCAGCTGCTGAAATAAGCTTCGAAGCCTCTTTCACTTTCTTCATTGTCTCATCATCTTCATTATCATCATCATCTTGCTTTGGTGCCTTGATTATGTTTGCCTTTGAATGCTGGATGCTGTTGACATTAAGAGCATGTGATAAACAAAAATGTGAAAGAATGTAGGTAACAAATACTCAGGGATCACAGTGAAAAAAATTTTCAAACCCTGAACTTCGCCGTACAACTTGAACGGATTTATGACAGCTCATCAAATTGTCCTTGTAAACCTAAACCAATGTTCCAACAAGCTTGCTTTAAGCGGTAAACAGAAATAATGAAGCATACCAAGAGACACATTTTGTTCGCCTATTAATTTCAGTCATCCTGTTATATCTCATTCCTGATTTATTATACAGTATTAATATCAAGGTTGTTCAACCTTTAGACCTGTACATGTTATTGATGTCTAATGCTTTCAAATAAAGCCTATATTTCATTACTCTCTATCAAAATTTTTTTGTACACCGTTTTTAATTATGATGAAACGAAAGGAGTCATCATCCTGCTCTAACAATGAAAATTACAATAATACACTTTGATTAAAAATAGCTTTATTCTAAATCTTGATCTATCCATTATTAGAAAAGACGGCAAGTCATTAAGTAAAGATATACAGATCGCCGAGATCGGTGTTGTTTGGATGAATAAAGTCAATGACAAACCACAGTGAATTGGCAGTCTATTGCAGTTCATTGCATTTTTGTAAAAAAAAAAGCCAAGCTGTAATGCGATGTTTAAGTCTACTTTTGCGATACGGCCTAAGTGCTGATGTAATGTTGTCTAAAGGGTTGCATCAAGAAACGCAAATAACGATACAATTGAAAAAATCTAATGAATTATCCTTCGGAATGAATAACTTGAAATAGTAAGGTTTACCACAATTGATATCAAAAGCAAAACGAGTTTAGCAGCACATATACATCCGTTTTGAATCAAAATTACTTCTTGTATTGTAATAGAAGATAAAAAAGTCGAAACTTCAAGATAAAAAACTTTACTTCCGCTTTGAAAGGGAAAGCAGAGTCGTCTCGTTTTCGCACTTTTTCGTTTTTTAATCAACAGTAGCAATGACAGGAAATTGCATTTTTTTTGGGACAGTCTGCGAAGCCGTGGTCACGGACATTATCCGTGGAAAATGCTGCTGCGTAAAATCGCGGAAAACTGAGACCCTGGATAGTGTTTTAACTTGATCTCACTGTATCTGCATATTAACAAAAAATCGACTCTTTGATAAATGAAATAAAACACAATAATGGATGATAACTTATCAATTAAAGTCATCTCTAGATAATAGAAGGTTACAACAACATGAATGTCATAGTGAATTTCTCATAAATTTTACATAAAAACAAACTGTTTATCACATCTATGTAAAAAAGCTTTTGCTATGCTAATACAAATAGTTTTTTTTTCTAGGAGTGAATCTTATACTTACTTCAATGGGGCACCATGGAAATTAACATTGTTGTATTTCAGAGCTTGAGCAACACATCGTTGGTCAGTGAACTCCATGTACGCTGACTTTGGTCCCCCTGTCTGGTTCCCTGCCATGCGTATGTACTTAATCTCACCAACTTGACAGAAAAAGGCAAGCAGCAGTTCGGGAGTCACCTATTTTTTGGTAGAACAACATTTGATAACAAGAAAAAGGATAATTAAAAATACAGTTTATATGAAAACAAGTATGTCCCAAGAAAACTAAGTAAATTTAAAGAACAATAGACAAAAGAAAAAATTAGATGGTTGCCTTTTTCAGTGATGATGTTGACAAAAAGTGAAAAAGGAGGGAAAATGCTAAAGTTATTGTAACAAGTTTAAGCTCATTACCAAAAGAATGTGAGCAAGAGGGGGTTTTGATGCACATATAATTTTATCTTGAGTAGAAATCGACTAAAAGTGCCTTTTCTTTTTCGTTAAATGATAAGAACAGAACAGAGTTTAAATAATTAACTTAGTTGCATAAAATTTGAACCAATCCCGTGAATATTCAACTGAGCTTATGTCTAAACAGAGAATGTTGCATTATTTTTTTTTAATGACATGCCTTTGGATCCAACTCAGAAAAGTAAACTGTGCGCCTTATCTCCTCGATCTTGCTGGTCTCGGTAGTTGCAGGCAGGGGTGGATAAGGTGGCAACCCTAAGGCTGTGAGTCTTGGATCATGGGTAGTGATCATTTGGTTTGGACCTGATCCAGTAATCTGATATTTTCATAGAAATATATATGCATGTAAAATTCAAGCTTCATTAGACGAGATAGATTTAACAAAATAAATGACAATAATAAAATGAGTCACTAAATTGAAGTTTCATATAAATATTCTATTACACAACAAAACAAAAACAAACATGTTGCTCTTTGAGAGAGAAGTTTATCAAATAATATTGCAAGTCTTTACATAGATTTAAATATCACTGTGGTACATATGGTATTATTTTTAATGGCAACATTAAAGCAGTGACGCCAACTGGAGTATTTTTTTAAAACTGAACTTTTTTGCGTACCGCGACAGCGGCATACTATATTGAGACAGTCAAAACACGTCCCAAATTAATAGCAGTTGTATATGAAAGCAATACGATGTAGATTTACTTCTTACTCAAATTAAGTTTATTTTAAAAGTCTATTTGTATGCTTAATTGTATTGAGAGAATTCTATAAATACATTGTACAGCTAAGCTGAAGCAAATTGAGGGTGGTTGGCAGGTACTGGCTGTTTTTCAAGGATCTATGAGCACTGATGCCATCTTTCTTCTTAGCATGGCTATACAGAGTCTTTTTTCCGTTGGAAACATGGTTGACTGTAGTTTTACATGTGATACAGTGAGCCATACCAGCTTCTTATAACTTAAGAAATCACCATTTGTATCTTTCTCATCTAACCAATGCCAATCTAATTTGTTTTTCACCCTTTATCAATTTCTTTAAGGAGTCGTCACATCCCATTGTAAAATATGATGCACTTTAGCTATTTTTTTTATTTGCATCTTAAAAATGCGTTCGGTTTTCTTTAACTCACATCGTAAATTATGATGCAATTTAGTTTCGATTCCAATTCGCATCTTAAAAATTGATGAATCCTGGTTTATTTTCAATCACATAAAGATACACATTTATAACTACATGTATTTATCTAAAAATTATCTTATATCGATATAAAAGGAAAGTGGAAGCAATTTGACCCTGTTGATTTTATATTTTAAAGTGGAAACTTAGACGATGTTTACTAAAATATAAAGTGTCTTTCTCTATTATTTATTTAACTCTCTGCCTATAAGTAATTAACTAATGATTTTGAGTTCAGGATAATCCTAAACTGAGATGGGTACATCGGATGAGAATAGAATCATGGACTCCCAGTAGTCAACCAGAAATTCTACTGGCTTCTTTTTGAGCGTTTCCATTGTTCATAATTATGCTCATGAAACAGAAAATACTATGTACTACTTACAAGTGTACATGTATACGGATTTCTTGGGATAAGGAGGGGTCGAGTCTGAGAGGGTTGGATGAGGTCGGTGGGTCTACTTGATTCATTTGATTATAAACATTTAACAGTAACAGTGCATGCGCTACTACGATCATGTTGTACTTTGTGATTTTTATATAGTACATCAGAATTTACAATGCGAATGGACACTTCGTTTCTTTAATGTCCAGTGGATAAACAAATTCCATCAACGACCAAAATATATTAATTTTATAGATTCTAATCAGCAACTCATGAAAGTCTAGAATCTAATAGAAACAGATTTTGATATAGAAATCTAGTATAGATTTACTTGAAGTCCCGAAGTCTAGTTACAGTACTCCTTCTACTACCCTAGTTTAGACCTAGCCCAGGCATATATGCAGTTTCATTTTGAATCACACAAAAAAAAACCCTACTTAAGTCTTTGATCGAGATTAGTTTTCACATAGAACCAATATTCCTTTCTCAAAGAGTCGAAAATTTTTTATTTATCTTTATTTCAAAATGTATAGAATTCATTATCTCCCAATGAATAAAAAGTACCTACCGAACTGACCACACTGGCAGGCCAAGTGGGCTGACCAGGAAGCATTCCTGAAACAGCTTGAGGAGTCAACTGAAGTGCAATGTTTTCATCTGGAATCTTCCCTGTAAAAGATCAAGAAAAGACTTAACTGCACATGCAAAAAAAAAAAAAAAAAAGAAATTTAAAACAACTAATCTTGATGGAAAACTAAATTTCACAAGGACAGGAGCAAGACTACAGAACTTTGTAAGTAAGATGCCAGGTGGGAGTATATTGCTGAACATCTTGTTAAATTTGGGGGGGGGGGGGGGAGCACATTTTTCTGTTGTTGAGTTTTGTGTGGTGGGTGGGGGGGGGGGGGGGGGGGGAATACCACTTTTTACCTTTCGGATAGACTAAATAATCTGATTTCATTATTACCATCAACAATAAGCATTCAAAACAGAAATTTTCTTTTCATTTGTAACATGTGCTTTTCCTATGGATTGGGTTTTGGGATCAAAACTGGCTAGAGTAAAAGAAGACTGTAGATGCTTGGAGGACGGAAGGACCAAGAGAAAGGAAAAAAGAAGCAGACCTGAGCTAAGAAAAAAACCTTAGGATTTGTCTGCGGCATGTGCTGATGATCCCAATACAACTGCCTTGAAAGGATTTGATCTCTGAGCCACCAACGACCCTGGCCAAACCAGATTTGACCATGACAGGTACCTTCTGGGTATGAAGCACATAAGTTCCCCTAAACGTAAAGAGCAAAAAAAGATATTGCAGTTATGACATGAGTGTTAACTTACCATCCATCACAGGCACTATCATGAGAGATCTGTCAATGAATACAGTGCCATTTAGATGAAGGGAGACACCTGTTGTAACAGGGTCATCAAATTCTAAGTAGGCAACACGAGCAACTGTTCCCTCTGTATGTCTGCAAAACAACAACAAATCAATGATAAATAACTAACTGTTGGAATTTTTTTTATGGGAATTCAAGAATCAATTGTGGTATAAAATTTGTAATGTTTTTATCCCTAATAAAAACTGTCCATTTTTACAAACTAATTTTAGTCCTTGCCGCAAGCTTACTTCCAGTTTTCTACACCAAAAAGTAACTCAACTTTGAAGGAATAATAAAAAAAAAAAAAGATGAAATTTATAATCATATCTCTATTATTTTTTTCAAGCAAAAGAATTTAAATACATGGAAATTCTTGAACCTATATCTAGATCTAATAGTTATCTGTCGCACTAGATTGGAGATATTCTCCAAAAGCGATCACTAAGAAGTTAGATGTCTGGATCTTGACACAATAAGTAACAAAAAATCTAATGATGACAGCCTTAGCAAGTTACATCAATTATTTTTTAAATTACGATTGCCATTCAAATTTTTATCGTGAGTAAAGAAAGCATCGTTGGAATTTGGATAAAAAAATTGGGAAAAAAGCAGTGAACAATTGGGCCTACTAGAAATGCATTCTTACTTTCACTTTCAGATATAAAATAGGTTAAATAACAATTTCTCTTAAATGCTAATAAATACAAAGATTGGCAGAGATATATCTACCCCCATTTGGGTAATTAAAATAACCCTGGATTCAAGATCTTACAAATATGAAAAATGATATACATTTTTAAGAACATACCCTACATAATAAGGAGGCGTAATTGTGATTGACATTTAGGAGTAAGAGAACAATCAAATTCAATTTTATTGTCTTACTCTTAATGGTGGCCAGGTTCATTTGGATTCTTCTAGTTATGACTACTTCTCAACCATTAGATACCCATGAGTCTTACTTCTTTGGCCCTTGTTATCAGTTCCAGGGCTTTTAGCTCAGAAAACATGATATTTTTTACTCAATAATTCTATCTAGACCTAGATCTTTTTCTTATGGTCTGTACAGACGAAGGATTTTTTTCGATGTGTATGTCTGAATCTGAATCTGAAAAGTAGTTCCTAAATGCCCATCAGGGCCAACACAGGAACGGGGCAAGTGCGTCACGGCTGGGTTGCGGAGAACCGGTTCTTAAAGTCGGAGGCAGAACCGGCCATAATTGTGCTGTCGGGTAGATTGTTCCACTCCGGTATGGTGCGTAGTATGAGGGAACTACCTTGAATGTCCTTGAAATTATTTCTGTTCAGACGACGCATTATGTAGGAGGGTGCAATATGTAAGCAGGATCGCTAAGTGTATTTTTTACTTTGATTTTCAAGAGTGTACACACAAATCTGATTCTCATGTGTTTATTTGAGAGGATGCATCGGTTGTCATGTGATCTTGTAAACACAAGAATGATCTTGGTCAAGTTGTAATACCCAACTCTTGCTTCTGTTTCTGCTATAAATTTAGGCTGACTCTATGATTGTTTAACCTAAGAAACTTATCTAGGTTACAACAATTTAAAAGCTAGATCTAGCTGAAAATGGATATTCACGTCTGACCCGGTGTGACCTCCAATGGCTCCATACACATCCCCAAATCTGCTGCAGGCCTTGCTTTGTGCAAGGTGGAATACGAGTGAAATATACACATGTATATATACAAATCAGATGATGTGAACACTCTGAATGGGTGCATGCCAAAAAAAAAGTAAAAAATACATGTATGGTCTGAACGCTCTGCAGGCCTACTTTTAATTTTATTCCGTTATAAATACATGCGAATTGGGTCATCTGAGTGGTGTGAACAGAAAAAAAATATGTATACACGCAACAATCAGACTGGTGTGTACAATCAGTAAAAGGAAGTCGCCAAGCAAAGCGCTTGCTACTAATTGTTACGATCTGCCCAATTTGTTTGCCAGAAGATAGTACAAGTATAGTAAAAATTGACCTATCTTTTAAAAATGAAAATTGAAAACCAGTGCACAAAAGTCCAGACTTGAAAGAAGAACTTACTCAGGAGGATATATCTTTATATCTTTCACACGTCCAAGAAAACTGAAAAGTGTCCGTAGCTGCTCGTTGGAGCAACTTGGTGCCACATTGGTGACTTGAATGACCCGAGTGTCGAACTTGTCTGACATTCTGAGACTTCCAAATACAAATGTTTCAATTTAGTATTTCCATCAACAGGACTGTGGATATATTTGCCGTTGCAAAAGATATTCCTGGCCCTAACACTTGGACCTAGAAATTGCCTAGATTCAAAGTTTAGATTTTAGATCTCGGATCCCAGATCAGATCTACCGGTATCAACAAAAATCCAGCAACAATCAATCAAGCTCTGGCTTTCGATCCTTATCCTTTCAGTTCCAGGCTTTTACCGTCGGCGTCAAACTCAAAGTGCCGTTGATTATTCGCTTCCGGTTAAAATGGCGTTATAAAAGTTTAGATTCACCAAGGCAGTGGAATAAACATTATTTTTTTTAATTTACATTATCTAAATCTCAAAGTACCCGTATTAATAAAGATGCATATTAAAACACTATAAATGCTTCAGTATACTAAGTTGTCTTTTTAATTACTGTATTGCCTTGTACGTTTCGAATTTTAGTTCATTATTTTTTCAATAGAATTATCAGGATAATGGAAGTGCATACCAAAACCACTAACTAGTATTTTGAACTAGCTCATAGAAGTAAAATCATTGATGTGTCAGCTATGCGCAAAGAAGATTCTGAAAGCCAACCATAGTCGTAAACGTAATAGATTTGTTTGCTCTACCCTAGCACCCCCCCCCTCCCCCCATCCCCATCCTCCGAAAGAGAAAGAGAGAGAGAGAGAGAGAGAGAGAAAGAGAGAGAGAGAGGGAGAGAGGGGGGGGGGGAGGGAGAGGGAGAGAGATGGCTTAAACAGGGAATTGATGCCGAAAGAAAGATTTATTTGACCTTCACCAGATGATTTTCCACGTATCTGTACACAACTCCTAACAGCCATATTCTTAGACGTCTATAGAAACCGTCAACGCCCTAGTTAAAGGGTGAGAATTTAATTTTAGGAAACTTAAGAAAGCCGAACTTAACAACATAACCAAAATAATGGAAAACAAAAGAAAATTTAAAATGAGTTCAAACCAGAATGTCGACATAGATAAGATACTTAACCTTTAACTGGTCCTAGTCGAAATATAATTTACTACTTTAAAAAAGAACAATGTAAAAAGAGTTCCATATTAAACTCAACAACGTGGTGTTCTAACATGAAAATGTCTATAATCTATAGCCAACCAACCATCGAACATGCAGGGTACTTCGATTTCAGTAGTCAGAAGAGACTCTTTACACTTAGATTTCGGTAGATGAGATAGATCAACAATTGTGTACTTCTATTTATTAAATTCCGTAGATTAAAACATTGAATATAAAATAGAAACATAATTAAAGAAATATTTCTTTTCTTTTCAATAACACATTTTACGATAGGCCTACTCAATATCACCAATCTAAGTGGAAACTATCAAATAAAAGTGTCTTGTGTTAATTTCGAGTGTAATAGATACTAAGAACATGGCATCCAACCTTTGGAAAGAGAAGGAACTCTGGCTGGCTGATTGGTGTTATGAGCACGACTATTGTCATTATTTTAACAACGTGTAATGAAAAGACCCCTTACCAGCTTCGAAAGAGAAACAGAAAGTAGACTGCTACAATCCAAGTTTTTCTTTTGTAATGCATAAACAAAGAAGTTGGGCTGCTGGTTGAGAATTGAGATGTTAAGAACACTGTGTTTGCCTACAGATTAGACACGTCTGTTATGCTTTAAGCTTATATATAAATCTTAGATCTGTTAAGATCTCGCATACATTTAGACATTTTTCCTTGTAAATTCAGTTATCATTATCAGTTTGAACAGCAGAAATCCGATTGAAGTGATATATTGTACAATTACATCTACTAAAGATGGCAACGTCAACTGCAAGACCTTTTATAGTAAGTTCAAATGAGTTTACTTATATACATCGATTCTTATGTGTATAGCTGGCCTTGACGACTCTAACACCTATAAAACCGAATCCATTAAAAATCAATCTTTCATAAGTTCTATTTCCATCTGTGTTCTTGAAGAAGCCCACAGAAGCTGAGTTAGGGGCATCAGAGCTGACATCCAGCCTGTCAGCCCAGAGCTCAAACCAACACTCCCTAAATCTCAATCCTTTCATCTACACATATATATACAACCTACTATTCTACAACACTTTATAACAAGGACTCTGAATTTCCACTATGTTAAAAGTGCACTATTACTAAATGTGCATCATTGGTTAACGACAATAACTTCTAACTGTGTGTTTGTCAGAAGTCGTTGCTTATAAAATTATTATGAATTGATTCAGCAGTGGTTTCTTTGATTACATATGCAGTCGAACCTGTCCATGGCGACCACTGAAGATCATAGACAAAAGTGGTCGCCTTAGGCAATAAATGTTAACTGAGTACAATAAAATGTACATGTTTAAATACCTTGCATCAATTTACTACTGCTGTTAAGGTGAGTAGCTGGGTGACTACAAACTTTGAGTTTCCAAACACACAGGTTCAAATGGCTAGCGTGTGTTCATTCCAATGAACAGAAATAAAAAAAAATTGTGGTATGTAATCCTATAGGCCTAGGTGTGTAAACTGTTACTTAGCAGGTAATGGTAGCCACGACCTAGGTTAATTGATTGGCGCCAATTGTTCCCTCTGACGGCCAGCCACTTGTATCACTATGTAATCCGTACTTCATGTAATCAGTCACTCAGTCGCCAGTAAAACTAGCACATAATAATCAACTGTTCTTGTTAATTTACTTAAACACTACAAGAATATTATCTAGATGCTGATTCCTTATAAATATAATATTTAGTTTTAATCACTTAACTAATGGTATTTCATAGCCTTTTACAGTTCTATTGGATTAGAGTTGTTTAGATAGGCCTTTGATTTTTTTTTCTCTCAGCTTCATTTTAGCTTGCTTTCTCTTAATCAAAGCAAGTTTCTCTCATGACCAACCCTATCCTCCAGACACGTAGTTACCCAAAACGGCTCCGTTTTTTCCGGCCTGATCCACAGAATAGGGAGATTTACTTTAGACTCTCAGACACAAGAGACACACTGTCAGTGATTACAGTACCAGTATCAGTACCCATTTCTCCCTCCCCACCCACGCCATCCTCTTTTACATACACCATTTTTGTTTGAAATGTGTTCTTTGATATGAAAGAGGTGGTCGCTTTAGACAAGGTCTTGTCTATTTTTGTCGCATCATAGGCTGCCTGCCATCAAGTTGCGATGGGCAATAAATAAATAGAGGAAAAGGGCAATGGAGTCAATGAAAAGTGGTTGCCAATGCAGGTGATCGCTATGGTGGTTGTCAGGACAGGTTTAACTGTATTCTAGTTTGTAGTCTAAAACTAATGTATTGTGTCGATAATCATTATACATGTACCATATTTATATTTCTCCTAAGATTATTGTTCTTGATGTGAAAAACATGATCATGATTCTGTTGGGCTAAAATAATGTTATCAGTCCAATTGAAACTCCCCTTGGGACTGTGGTAAATTCTTGGAAATGACTTGAACTCATTTTATAAAATCTTCTGTGATGACCTCAATTCATTAAAGATGCCATTGAGATAATAAGAAGTTTCCTGACTTGAGGCAGTT
>RQTK01000939.1:0-15128 GCA_003991915.1 Elysia chlorotica
ATCAGTGCTTCCTCCAAGAAAAAGACAAAACCGAGGATTTTTAAAAAGTTGACGGACAAGACAGGCGACCGCCGAAGGCGGGAGCACCTCTAGGGGGGTCCGGGGGCATGCTCCCCAGGAAATTTTTTTAAAAATAAGAGGCAAAAAAGGGCATTTTGGCGATACCTTAGGCTACAAATGTGTGTTTGAATAAAAGCCTTTTTTGGAGGTAAAATATGCATAAGTACATGGTAATAGCTTGAAATACACTTAAGTTAAAGTAAACATACCAGTATCTTCTTGTCAGATGTATAAAAGATAATTTGAAAAAAAGGAACCAGTTAAATTATTCCCATAAAAAGTATATTATCGGGATAAATATAAAATTTATTAAAAAGTTAACAGAAAAAACTAAGGAGTTGGCATGGGTAACTCTAGATCTAGATCTAAATCAGTGTTTGGACATGGAGTTTTGTCTTTGCTGGAGTCTAGAGTTGAAGGTCCAACACCACCTAACTGAAAATTTGTTGCTCTTGTTTTAAAATTGGCTACATATTTAGCAGTATTACAGTGCGATATCGGGTGTTATTTCCCGTTATTTCGATAGGCAACCCTATCTTAACACAACGAACACCGCCCGGGACAACGATCTTAGAAATACACCTAACACTGGCCCAATCTGTACTTCACACCACATCCGATATTATCGAAAAACTACTAAAAAAATTCATCTGACCATTTCGACGACCATTTATTTTTCATCTTCGCATCAATAGACTTGACTGCACATTTATAGCCTTCTTTCAAGAACCGCATTTTGAGAGAGCCCTCAAGTTTCCGTACAGTAAGTCGCAGTTGAAAATAATGATCACTTTGTTGGATTCAAAATGGTGGATTGTAAACATCCGATCTTCTGTGGTTGAAAACGGAAAAAAACACTCCAAAAATGACTCCGTCGACGTAAAAAGAATGCGGAGGTCGTGAAAAAAAAAAATTTTTTTCCGCGGTCGGCGTTTCTTACAATTTTTAATTTGAATTTTTTTCCGCAGAAAATTTTTTTTTTCCGCGGAATAAGGAAAAGTGCGGATTTCCGCATAAATGCGGAAAAAAGGAAGGTCTGTAATAAATGTACACCTATGTTGGCGTTTTTATTCATGCATACGGAGAAATCTCTGTGATCAAAACTTAAATGCTACCTTTAAACAATGATACATTAGCAATAGCCTCGCTGTGATTAAAAGACATTAAATTTCACCCTCGGAAGGTATCCAATGATTTAAGGCGCTCTTTTGTAGGTGGTGGAGCAATACTCTCTGAGGACGGATTGCCATCATCCACAGGATTGATATTGGTCGGGCTGCCCAAATCCTATCGAGAAATCAACAGAATTTTTGTCTGAATAGTACAAAAAGAGGGTTTTTCCTTGAAAAATTTAAAGGCAATAAAAAAGAAAATTAAACGTCAGAAAATTTTAACAGTTTAATGTTTATCTTTGGACAATTTTTTACATATATAAAAAGGTTTGCTTTAAAGGGATTTAAAGTAATTTACAAAAGAAAACTTTTATCACTATTTTAATTATTTCTCTTAGATAAAACGATTAAAAAATCTCAAAACAAAAAATGAAAAGTGTCTTTGTGAGTATAAACAATGAATAAATAATGTCTGTTCTAAAAACACATTCTCTGTGTTGCTATTTTTTGGTTGTTTGTTTTTAAAAATGATCTTGGGGGAACGTTACCCTTTTGAAAATTACTTTGTTTTTGAAAATAAGTTGATTTGTTTCTCTAAAATAGTAAGAATGGTCTAAACTTTTTCCTTACTTCATAATCTCACTTCATGGCCACCATCACGATTAAGTCCTCGACCAAAGGTACTGTGTTAATATCAGTATTAGCCACAAACCACCTTTTGTCTTTTATTTAAAAAACAACTTTTATTTTTATGAGAAGATTTAAAATGTGACTTTTATTATATCTTAGCATACTTGTGGACTGCCTTGAGGGACAGTGGGATAGAGGGATTGACCATTTTGGAATTAAGCTTCTCAATGTGATTGTTACATGTGTATCTTTCGTACAGTGAAGTTAAAATTTAAATGCACTGATTTGTTTATTAATTAATTGAAGAAAAACAATATTTGTACCAATAACACGAGAGTTAATCATTATTTTTTTTTTATTCATGTCAAAACTAAAAAGAACTGATATGCCCTTCTTCTATCTCATTGACAACATTCCACCTTAACATGTAATAATATTTTTTTACAGAGATAAGCATTCCTAAACTCTTACCGCCATCATGCTCTCAGTGCTCCAGAAACATATGAAGCGGTGAATGTAACCTCGTCTGAAACGGAATTTTTAACTTTGTTATATGCATGTACCTAGTTCTCCGCGATAGATGATCTCAGGGTATCAAATTAGGGTTTTAATCTTTTCAGTTTCCTTCTTGTTCCCACACTCTATTGTGCTAGAAGTTAACAAATAGCGAGTCATTTAAGGAAGTTAATCATTAAGATCTAATTGCACAGATTATGTCAAATTTAATGAAAATACTAAAAAATCAAATTTTAGACAATGGCATAAACCTTTTCCGTTTTAAAATACAAATGAGTCACATTATACACAAAACAAACTATGCTTGAGTAAAAGCCATTTGAGAAAATATAGATCTAATATGTTTTGGTTTTTATGTCTGAGGCTTACTTGTACAAATACTTTCCAACGTTCCATAAGATTGCCAAGAAAATCAGGATACCAATGGCCACATAAATAGCTGATTTGAATGAAATTAAAAAAAAATGTTTTTCATTCATTATTATAACGACGAAGAATGGTATTTACAAGCAAGTATGATGGTAATTTGTAACAAAATCTATTGAAGTTTTTGGGGGAAAGTTTGCAAGGGTTAGTTGTAATCTTATTATATATTTGTGAACTGGTGAAATTATTATCGTCTTCTCCTCCATAACTACTCAAGATACAAACCTTTAGATTTTAGAAATTAAAATTGATTCGTCGATCAAGCAGCCATTGCTGTTTTTTATTTTAGTTAGCTAATCTTAAGTGATAGCGGGCTAGGTTCAAATAGGTGCGGGGCTCTGCCAGGGTTATAATATTTCAACAGTTGAGATTTCTTGCCGTAATTATTATTGTTTTCTTAAACCCATTTAATGTCAACACTACCACTTATAGATCTATATAATTTTTTTATTATTTCCGTTCGACATGTTCACGTGCGAGCTCTGCTCGGGTTATAATACTGAATTCCATATCTATAGAATGGGAATCTTCCGGGGTTTAAAAACATTCCAGCGCAGTTTAAATTCTATCTAAATCTACCTCGACTATCATCGAAAAGGGGATAAACATGGGTCTAAAAGCTAAATCAAATAACTAGATCTAGACGTCTACTACTCATAGATCTACACATATTTTTTTTTTAATTCTTTCCATTCAACATGTTCATGTGCGGGGCTCTGCTCGGGTTATAATACTGAATTCTAGATCAATCAAATGGGGATCTTTAGGGGTTAAAAAACATTCGAACCCAATTTAAATTCTATATGGACCTACGTCGACTATCATCGAAGAGGGGGTAATAATGGATCTAAAAGAAATGTTATCTACAAAGAAATCCTGTAAATATCCTAGCGGTAGTTATCAAGACTATTGATATGCCCTTTTAAGTGGTGCACCCATTTGTATCACATTTGGTTATTTTGTTTAGCTGTTTTGGCTTTAAACTTCTATCTCTACATCTATGTTTTACCATTTTAGTTGCGAACAGTGTCCCGAAATCCAAGCTTTATCTCTATTAGTAATAAGTTTAACCATTAAAAAAAAAACATTTTATACCCGTACAGTGTCCCAAAACCTGAGCAAAGTCGGGCATCCCAGCTAGTAATAATAATAATAATAATAATAATAAAAATATAAACTTTATTTCTAAAACGCCCTACTCCAAACAGACTTTACATTAAAAGTAAATTTTACTAAAAATTCATACAACTTCATATAATATATATAAATAATACACGCATATGGAAACTTAAAAATACTGGTAAAACTAGTGCTGGATAGAAGATCTTGTAAAGTTGTATACATAGCAAGGAGAATTTCCATTTTGAGATTTATAACATGATAAGATTTTATACATAAATATTTTTTCACCACTAACCAGTGTAGAAACTCAAGGAGAGGAGAAGCATGCTCTCTTTTAAGTTTTTTTTACACACTAATCTTGCAGCAATGTAGTGGGCAACCTTGAGTTTGTCCTCAATTCTTTCAAAGTACCGAAGAAAAGTGAATTGCAATTATCTCATTTGGACAAGACTAGTATACTGGCAAGAAGGACAGCGATTTCACGTGACAGTAGATGTTTAATTGTGTTTATGTTATGCATATAAAACTTTAAGGTACATCTTCTTTATTAATTGATTTATTGCAGAAGAACACAATTTAAGTCGATTCAAGAGTTTAGAACATGATTCTAAACTTCTTCTCCAAAATTTCTGGGCATCAAGCTTGTATAAAGGAGCAATGTCAACAATAGTATTGTGTGGTCATTTCTTTTCCCCATTTTCTTTTTCCAAAGCTGCTTTGTTCAAATTCGAACTACACCACAACAGCGTCCAGAAGCTTACAGCTTTCCATGTTTGAGACTGGGGGGTAAAAACAACCAATAATGATAAACGCATGCAGCACTAATCAATGATCCTAGGACAAGGTTTTTTGCATTGGGCTGCCATTGGTGCAATGGTAAGGGTGTTAGATCATGAGTGAGAAGAAGCCGAGTTTGGTGCCTGGTATAGACAATAGTTTTGTTTTGTTTCATGTGTTAATCCAGCACAGTATATGTAGTTGGTGCTCTCACGACAAAAGTAAAAAGCAACTAAAAAAGTACTGACAACATACCTTTGACAAGAAAACTCGAAACCCTGACACTTTTTGGTGCCCCAACTCTATGTCAAAAAGTATGAAACAAACTTTACTTTACCAAAGAATAAGCACAAAAAATTAACTGTCAATGACCATTTCTTAATACCACTTTTGACTAGATGTAAATTAACAGCTAAATCACTTAAAAGTGCAGAGTCTTACGTATGTTTGCATCTGGAGGGTTAGTCATAGACACAAAGTTGCAAATGATGTCTTCATCCTGTACACTCTCTATATAGATACTGTATTCGCCTCCCTCTGAGAAATGCCTGCTGAGGTGGGCCTCACTGTGGTATCATACAGAAAAACAGGTACAGCGGCACTTAAGATAATTTTTTCCGGGACAGGCCATAAAGTTTATGGTAAACAGTGACTAGAAATTAGAAAGGAAAAAACGGGGAGCAATGCATCTGATAGAAGTTTGCATAAAGCCATTGTGAATCTTAAGCCTATTCCAATGTATTGGATGATGTATATGTGTTTCTTGTATCAAGCAACATAAACAACAGGGCAAGGTATCTCAGTCATTAGAACAAGGCAACTTCTTTTTCCGAAGAAAAAAATAAAATTCAATGTTTGCTTTTTTTTTTTTCATTTAAGTAAGAGCTTTTTTCTTTTTCAAAACATAGTAAAGTTTAGTGTTAATTATATATTTCTTCAAACGTGTTTATTCAAGCATTTAGAAAAAAATATGAACAGTTTAAAATTTTCTTCAACTTTGGTACAATAGGCAACAAATCTTGCAATACCTGACAACTATTCCCTGAACCAAATTTTAAAACAAAAGTTTTCAAATGAAATGTAAACTTAACTGCATACGGTGTAAGGAAATTGTCTGGGGTACAATTAAACTTGATTTGTATAAATAGCTTGAGAGAAACGGAAATGTTCAACAAAAAAACTGCAACAAAAATGACATTTATGAACAAGGGTTGCCTTTCAGAGTGACGAACCAGCTTAAGGAAATTATCTGAAGCATGATTAATATGGATATATAATGGTTAATCTATGACTGTGAGGATACTAAATAAAACTGCAATAACAATGACACTAAGAAACAAGGCTGTATTTCCAAACACACACACACAAAAATAAATGCCTTTACCTGCATTTGTTAGTAGCAGGAGCCAACCCACTGTCTGTCTCTAGCCTGATTTCCAGGCGTGTTTTCCATCTCGTATCCACTCGGATATCACAGGAGGAGTTTGCGCGAGCCACAGGAATCAAATCACACTGTAAAAAGATAAGAAATTGGAACGTAGAAAATAAATGCAATGTTTTAAAATATTGTCATTCTCACCTCATTATACAAGGAAGGAGATAGGAATGAAGAAAATCGTCAACATTATTTCACATAACTTGTACATTATTTCATTAATATTGCGAGATTGAATAAAATAACAGTGGACACATATTTTTTTCCAAGCAATATGCTTGGGTAATAAAAGCTGAAGATACTGGTACATCTAGAGTAATTCAATCCAGAGACTTCCACATTGATGACAGCCTCAATGCTGTTTTTTTACACTGACTGTGAGGTACATTCTTTTTGTCCTATATTTCTCTGAAATATGTAACTCGTAAATTTTTATTGATTTTACACTATAACATGACTCTCATCAGGGACATCTTAACTATTTTACAATCTATTCTCTCAGCTCAAGCATGTTTGAGGTAAAGCGCTATAGAAATAAATTTATTATGATTACTACTATTACTACTATCATATTTGAATCATTACTTTCATTTTGACGATAATCACTGAGCTAATCTTATTTATCATTTCATCAAATGTAAAAGACATGACCAGAAAATGAGAAATTTAAAAAAATGCTGAAACTTAAAATGTAAACTAGATATTTTCTTTACAATCAATTTAAATGATAGAATTTACTTCATAGCACTGCTCCGATTGCATCATGATCCATACTGCTTTATGGTTTGGAAGGGAATAGGACTTGTCATTCATCACAGTTAGTATAGCAGAGTTGATCTTGTGTTTCATGTCATGTTTTCTACACATCGGAGGAATGAGGATACTCATGTTTACACCTTGAGCCCCAGCCACAGCTCCAAGTTGCATAGAGAGTGTCATAAATACTGAAAAAGGCACATCACAATGAATGAAAATAATATTAGGTACTTGTAACTGAAAAAAACATTATTCTTAATCTTATTGTTTCAATAATTTTCGCCCCATTGGTCCCTTACTATTTTCCTCTAAATTTCTGTATGCACTTTATAGATCTAGATACAAAATGCGTCCGTCAAAATTTTGCTAAGAATATTTAATCATGAATCCAAAATTTATTCTCTCCAGTTAAAACGTTTTCTAGGCATCTTTAATTACTAAAAGTGTCAAATAAGATTATTGCAATAAACAGTGTTATAATGTGTATGATTACAAAGTCAAAGTGTGTGTTGCAAAATTTGGACAGTACCAGTAACACTATCTAGTGCCTATACATAGATCTAGATCGGACTCGGCCAATGGCAAAAACAGATCCAGTATTAGAATATATAGAATCAATGCTAAAATGAATCTCATTCACAAGTGGAACTTGTTGGCACTAGAGTTGTTTCAGGAAACATTTTTAATGAACCAAGCTCTATGTCTGCTTGTCCAGATCTAATGAAAAATTATAAACTGAAGTTCATTTACTAAACATAGGGGTGCCCTAAAAATTAAAGTAAAAATCTTTAAAAATCTAGATTCTAGATCTAGATCTAGATCTAGATTTAGCAGTGATTAAATTGTACAGCTAAATCTGGCCTACAAAAATTAGATTGGAAATATTCTTCAATATATTTTCACTTTATAGTTTCGGGGACGCGATAATCTCAACTTACCAAAACAAGAAAGAAGAGAAAGAAAGTTTATAGAGACATTGTTGTGATAAGACTCCATCTTCAGTTGGGAGGACAGCGCCATTTTGTTGAGAAGATCTGTATCATGTGATGCTTCGGTATCTAATCCCTTCGTCTCTTATGCCTTCAGTTTCTTCTTAATATTGACGCTTCAAAGCAATAATACACCACTGGCGACCGTGAATCAAGAGTCTAAATAAATTATTCAGTTTATGGCTACCTTTAATATATGTCTTATCACGCATAAAGAAGGACCTTGGCCTATCTTGTTGATATTCCTCGTGAAACCACCTGAGCTCACGCGCAAATGAGTACACTAAGTGGGTGAGCAAAATAGAAGGCTTACTATAAGTTACGTGTAACTTCAGGAGATTATTTTTGGCACCCTATTTCCATTGTCCACTTCAATGAAAACCAAAGTAATAATAATAATAATAATAATAATAATAATATAATAATAATAATAATACCACCATGAAAAAACCAATGTAATATTAATAATAACGCCAAGGAAACAATAATAACAGTAACAACCACACCACTACCACAACATCACTACTACACCACCACCACCACCACCACCACCACCACCACGAACAACAACAACAACAACAACAACAACAACAACAACAACAAAAACAGCAACAACAACATAAAGCAAACAAAATATAACACATTGAATAAAACAACTTGAGGGCCATTGTGCGTGTCATTTTATTTTTACTATGAGCATTCTAAGATGCTTTGATCCAAACCCAAGATACGGCACAGAAAGAAGAAAATAATGCTAATGGAAATAATAGTACACCTAATAAAGATAATGATGTGGATAATAAAATGTTACAAAAAGGTAGTCCCCGTGAAATTAAAGGTTTAGAACCTTGCTGGCGAAGTCCACCAACATTTCCTAAATCCTTAGAGGAACAACAACAACAACAACAGCAACAACAACACCACCACCACCACCACCACCAACAACAACAACAACAACAACAAAAACAACAACAACAACACACCACCACCACCACCACCACTAACACCACCACCACCACCACCAACAACAACAACAACAACAACAACAACAACAACAACAACAACAACAACAACAACAACAACAACAACAACAACAAAAACAAAAACAAAAACAGGTAAAGTGGTTATTATTAACTTTCGTCTTACAGTGATTTTCTTTTCGTAACAGTATAAAAAGGAAAGTCGAACTATCACTTTGGCCTTAGCCCAATTGTTTTTTTTTTTTTGTGTGTGTTTTTTTTCCCTTGGATATTGATTTATTTAACCTAAATGATTATTACGACCCTAATCCCCATCCTATAATTATTAACATAATCAATAATAATGTTCTAACTTTAATTTGGCTTACATCTTATGGTGCGTTATCGTAGATGTGGAAGTTCTGTTCATAGCAACGTAAGGCTATTGTGTTTTTCTCACGCCGACTAGGTATGGTAATGGTGTAGGTCTTAATCATGTGCATGACGTATTGTTATTTATCACATGTCTTACTGGATCGCAAGAATGAATGGCAACAGATGGATCAGGCTAAATGAATCACCGACTGGTAGCCAGAGAATTGGAATATATCGGGAGGAAGACAGACACGGAGATGGCACGATGATATAATTTTTCATCAGGTGCTAATACATAATAGGCTATACATGTAGTAAGTTAAATGCACATATTTCTATAAATAGCACTATTAAAAAGAAATCGGTGACATAAAAGCACAGTAACGTGAGAATTGGAGATCTACGGGGAGAAATGGCTCATGTGGTAGAGCGTTGGTCTTCAGATCAGGAGGTCCACGGATTTAATCGTACGATCGGCATAATTATTTATTTGTGCGATATTCGTCCCCTGTAACTGGTTGCGTCCGTGTCAGTATAATGTGACCGACTGTGACAAGAGTCATGGTATCCCCGCCCTGTCTCGAGTGTGGCAGCACATAAAATTGTGAGACGTAAGTCTTGGCGCCCGTCGCCGTGTATGAGTTCCCATAGGAACCTAGGAGACGTTAAACCCTATGAAGAACAATTGGAGATCTAATACGGAGAGGTACATCCTGCAGAGGATGGGAATAGACTTGTAGGATCTGCAGGGAGGTAGGAACTGGGGTACAAATCACGACTCTAATGGTTCTCGTTTAGTAATAGAGGCTTTGTGGTTACAGGACCCAAAGCGAAACGGAGACGACAGATTAAGAAATTTGCACCGGCGTCCAATCATAGCTCTATCTTAGACTAACAGAGCCAATGAGCGATCAGAAAAAAAAAAAAAAACGTATGCCCAGCGGCGTGTTTATGCCATCCGTTTTCGTTATGCAAGGTCTGTACTATCATTCTGAAAGCCATCTTTAGTTGTAATGACTCACTACTGGTTTTATCATCAGTGCAACACCAGGAACCAGGTATAACTTTGTGGTCAGGGGTCGAGGACCAGGGCAGGGGCCTCATAACAATGAGAGATGTGTTTATATAGAGAACGCGGCTACATCAACAGATCAATCAATATTAAATAAAGGATGAAAAGTTTGTGTGTGGTTGTGTGTGTAAAAAATAAAAAAAAGGGTAAGAGCCATAAAATATTTATTAATTGAAAGACGGATAAAAAAAAACAGTTGAAGAGAGAGAGAGAGAGAGAGAGAGAGAGAGAGAGAGATGGAGAGAAAGGAGAGAGAGGGATAGAGAGAGTGAGTGAGAGAGAAAGAGACAGACTGAGACAGAGACAGTGAGGGGTAGAGGGGTATGTCTAGATCGATATTACTCGTATAACACCAGAGATATAGAGATCGTGAAATAGGGGTAGAGATATAGCCAGAGTGTGTATGTCTGTGAAAAGATATAGGAAGAGATAGTTATAAAGTTTACCTTAACCTTGCTGTATAGAGATCGATACAACGTTATAGAGGTGGAGAGACCGAGAGATCGAGAAAGGGAGGGAGAGAGAGAGAGAGAGAGAGAGAGAGAGAGAGAGAGAGGGGGGGGGTGAGAGATCGATGGAGAGTGCGTATGAGAGAGACATAGAGAGAGAGACAGAGACAGACAGACAGGCAGAGAGACAGAAACAGATAGACAAAGACTGAGAGATAGGTAGAACTTTACACTTACAGTCACCAATATTGGCAGCCCAGAAGTAGAGATGTTAAGACTGGGACATTGAGCCTGTGTTCGCGCTACAGAGGGACATATAGTCTATTTAGGCTTACCCCCCGGTGTCTGCACATATCATTTATTTTATTTCAAATTAGAAATAATATGACCCGCGTTTCACTGCTGCCAAAGGGAATGGTTTGTTTGTTCACACCTGATGTCAGCACGTAGGCTATAAGTATAACGTAAACGACACCATAGAACGCTACCTCGGGACCCCAAATCAAAGGTCTATGTTTTCATTCTCCGATTAAGCCAAGTTTTTACTACTCGCTGAGTCGATGTCAATGTCAGTAGAGCCTGTAACATGATTAACCAAGTTTCGGATTTTTCCGCTCTGGAGGCCCGTCGCCGAATAGGATCATCCTGGAGAACTTAAGACATAAACTAAGAAAACAAAAATGTTACATTACGCGTAAAAACGTGTTGAAGTTGAACGGTTACATGTAACAATAAATTGTATCGCTTAGCAATGATTGTGCACACATCGTAAGAATTAAAAAAAAGAGACATGACAAGTTTCATTTCTTTGATATTACGACAAGCTTTACTATTTCTGCATCAGTGTGGGTTTAACCCATACATAGGAAATAAACGTATAACAGCTATTTTAATCACATCTTTTTAAAAGAAAACTACACTTATGTTATACAATGTAAAACGTAAATGTGCCTGTAGTCTGGTTTCCGAAGGTACTGTAGTCTTTGTTCGTAGGTTTGAGGACAACACCACCGGTTGTCAGCTCATAACCCATCAGTTTAGTCTAGCATTAGTAATACATGTAGTATAGACTAATATTAATGATAAAAATTAAATACTACTACTATAGTACTACTACTACTACTACTACTACTACTACTACTACTACTACTACTACTACTACTACTACTACTACTACTACTACTACTACTACTACTACTACTACTACTACTACTACTACTACTAGCATCAGCAACAGATGCAGTGGTTGCAGTGTAGTAATAGAGGCTGCAGTATTTGCTGTTGAAGTACAAGTACATGCAGTAAATGTAGAACTGATCTAACAGTTGCAGTCGTAAAATTAACAACAGTAACACCATTACTTTGTTTTTTAGTACTATTAATTAAAAAAAAACGGCAAATGTATGTTATAATAAAAAATGATATATCTTTGAAAAATGATCCTCTGAGTACTCAATGCTCCCAGCCCCCCTACGCCTTGGTGAAAAAGAAATCGAAGAATACCTAGAGATATGGTGATACAAAGCTATTCAGAAATACCATATGCAAAAAACTCTATAGCGCAAAAACATAGTTTTTTTTTATTTGAACGTTAACAAGCCAAGAGCCAGTTTCAGCACAGAGCGCTGGCTCGCGTAAAAAAAAATACATGAACAGTTGTACTTGAGGACTACATAGAATTTCAAAGGGGCAATACATACAATTTCAAAGGGGCAATACATACAATTTCAAAAGAGCAAGACATTCGATTTAAAAAATCCACATTTTTACATTGCAATATAATACACATCTAGGCATCTTTTGACACCCATTTATAATAATAGAGTTGAGTCTTTAAAGGGAGAGCGATTCTTTGATCTCGTTCTGTAGCGATGGTAAGACTTCAGACTCCGACAGCATGTCCAAGATGGCGGGCGCGCATGCCACTGGAGTCTTGGCACTGGTGGCGGGTCTTCCATTGCTTTCGACGCCTTGTCTGATACTTGAGACTCCGGACGGAGCAGCGCTGGTCAGATCCCTGGTTTGGGCACTTGGGAGCTTTGTACCAATGGTTGAGATGGAGCTAGAGTCTGTGTAAGCTGTGGAACCCAAACTTTGGCTACTCTCTCGGCCCTGCTGTTGGAAGACTTGGGTTTGTATCTGCCGAAGTATATGTTGCGGTGTCTCCGAGAGGTTGAGGTCATCTGTGTAGGAATAGCAAGGGCTGTCGAGCATCGAGGCTTCCTGTTGATGGAAATGGGGTTCAGGCGAGTTGATGTAATAGTTGTACGAAGTCTGTTGGTCTCCACCCCAAACGTTATCATCAAGACCATTGTAAGAAGAACTGTTGACGTCCTCCTCTGCGGATGCTTCAGCATTGAGTTCGTTTGCTGTTTTTTCGAAGTCCCCTAATAATTCTGGTGCTGGGATATTTCCAGTTAGTTTGGAGCTTCGACTGGCGTCAACCTCCATAGAACCTCGATCATCTGCGATTGAGGAACCTGCATCTACTACGTACACAGGTTGCTTTGAGAACGAGCCTTGGATGTCTACTAACTGATAATGCCCATTCTCAAATACAACCATGTAGGCCTTTCCATTCACCTGTAAAATATTTGTTTTACCAGCCTGTCCAACACTTTGCTGAACAGTAGAATTGCCTGAACTCGAAAGAGACAACTGACTACCAGTACCTGTAACATCTTTGAATGTAATGAGTTGATGGCTTTGAAGTTGGAGACTGCATGAGGTGGCAACTTGCGTGCCTTGGGTGGGCATAGTCACAGTTTGATTGGTGTCTTGGCTCACATGTCCGGCATTCCGTCTGAATGAGGACGAGGCATGCGCAAGAAGAATCTGCGGGGACCTCAGGGGTCTCCCAAGTGTAGGAGAACCGCTACATTGTCTACCCCGCTGCTGAGGTCTGGTTGAAGGTTCAACAATTATAGGCGGGAGAGATTCGCCACTGAACAGTGCCATTGGATCGCTGTCCTCCATTCTAGGGGTAAGAGCATCATCTTTCTCTTGCAGGGAGTGTACCAAAGAGCTTGAATTCCCAACAGCTGACGAGGCCACTGACGAGGCACAGCTGTCGCTAGAGCTCTGCTCCATGGCCACTGAGCTGTTACACAGAGACTGGTCCGTGGAGGACTTCCAGTCCTGGAGTTCCCTGGGCAAACTGCAGCCGGCCTCCATGTGCTGTTGGATCAACTTCTCAGCTTGACCGATGAACTCCTTCAACTTTTTTTGCATCTCGATGTACTCTTCGTTTTTTGCTTCCAATATTTCGTTTTCCTGGGGGATAAGAGGTCGCAAACGTTTATTTAGGACAATTCATTACATGTATTTTTACTGGAATAATTTATTATCCTGATTTAATTATTGTTTCCACTTTTCGACTACCGTTACACATTATTGACCCAACCCGTAGTATGCTTTGACCCCCGATACTATACAATGTCAGTCAAATAACTACGAAACTATAAAATTATAATGGGAAATTAATGAATATATGAATACAAACGCAAACATAATCTGTAATAATTCGAATTTATAAAAGTTGTGCGAAAAAGATATGCCTCGATAGTTTTTATTATAATTATTAAGGTAGATCGATAGCCTACAATATTCTAAAATATGAATCTAACGATGCCAACGAATTAAGTGAAATACTAAAACAAAGGACGAAATGACTTTCCAAAAAGACTTATCCTTTTTATGAATGGGTTTCTTTTTTGTTGCAACATTGAAACCTACAACAATGGATGGTAGTTAACCACGAAAAGAAATGTTCGGAAATACATAACATAACTGCTACGGTTTACCTTCTTTAGGGCCATTAATGTTTTCTCTTTCTTCTCTCGGTGTTTCTTTGCAGCCTCTCTGTTCTTTTGTTTCTTTTTCGCTTCCTCATGAGTCAAGTTAGCCTGGATATTGGAAAACAGCAGGGGAAAAGAAAAAAAAATGCAAGAAACCAATTGCTCTAGAACATACTGACTAAAAATCTACTGCAGAATAATTATGCGCTTGAAAGTTATTACGCCTTTTTTGGACATGTTCTTGGACATAATAAGATAGAAATTTCTATATACAAAGCTATGAACGTTATATATTATAAATTGGAATGAAAAAGATCGCGTTGCCGAACTATCATACGGTACCAATGTCTATCACTTTAAATAAGGATTATCCCGCCTACCAACAAAAGTCGCGGCCGTAGCACTAAAATGCTGAAGCTATGGCATTCAAGTGGTATTTTGAAATGGTATTTGTGCGTTTAGATAGCAATATACAAATGACGTTGTCAACCTAAGTCTATATGCATACCAATAGCTAAACACAGTCAACCCACCATCGAATTGTCAGACTCCAGTCTTCGGACCCGTCCACAAACGATGAAAAAAGTATACTACTACTGCTACTACTACTACTACTACTACTACTACTACTACTACTACTACTACTACTACTA
>RQTK01000939.1:19682-42182 GCA_003991915.1 Elysia chlorotica
AGAGAGAGAGAGAGAGAGAGAGAGAGAGAGAGAGAGAGAAGAGAAAATCTTAATGAATTTTCTAGCAAGTGTAATTATAAATTTGTGAGCTATCATAAGTCCACCATAGAGCCAAATGGCGGTTTTGTTGTCGCTTTAATTGATATAAAAGACCAACAGGGGCATCATAAAGTAGGCTATTGAAGATGAATTAGTGAATCGATGGAAATGTATAGTGAGGCTATAAACTAATAGGCTTAGTTTGCAGGTTTGGATTGCTTAGTTTACTTCAAGGTTAAATGAGATATTTTTTTAACTTTAGTTGTTGTTCAGAATATTATAAATAAGATTTCGTTTTGGGAAATATGATAAAATAATAACGTTATGGGGAAATATGATAACATAATAAAAAGTACATTTTCATAACTTTTGTTCGCAAGAGTGATTCCTGGAAATAAAAGTGATCATAAGAGACACATTTTACCCATTAACCCCTCGATCAAATAATTATGAAAAAAAAACAACAACAAACCAACAAAACAACCAGACAAAAGTGTGTCTCCATGGTGAGAGTGTAGATCTCCCCTGTCGTGGATGATTTCTGCACACTTGTTTCATTCTATTTGCCCTCGGCATCTATAGGGTGCTGTGAGTTCGCTTACATGTCATCAAATCAGCGGTGAAACTGTTCTCACACTCCTAATATTTAATTCAAGTTAATCCCACAGATTGTACTTTCGACGCCTTACTTTTGGTTAAACACTAGAAAATTGTTTCTTTTTTTTAATTTTAATTATTAATAAGATTTGATTGGGGAATCAAATTAATAAAACTGCTTTAGCTCGTTTAATTATTATGCCACAATTATGATTTTTACACGTACGCATTAAATTTGATCACATTTCTCTTAGGAGGGAGTAAATAGCAAGGGAATAAATCATGAAAGCTCTTTATGAGTTAGCAAAATTATCATTTTTAGTTTGGATTATATGTCATACTTTCTTACGTTATTTACATATTGATTTCAAATATCAGAAATGATATTAATGTTAAATAAAACCCAAGACCAGTAGACTTAAGGTACTTTGAAAAATAACTTTTGCTTAGATACGTAACGTATTTATGCCTGAGTTTTTTTAATTTTGAAGAAACAGAACCATTACAATGCTATGAATAATAATTACTGTAAAACAATTGACATTCAATGTATACTAAAGGCCAAGAATGTAAACTGGTTACACTGCGGTGATAGTCCTACTTTGGGACTTGCTTATCTTCTGGCTGGATGATTAGGGCGAATCTGTGACACACAGATAGTTCAACGTGGAAGTTAATTCACCAAAGTGAAAGTTTCACAGGTCGGAATCTTTGATAATATTTTTTTTATTTATTTATACTGTGTAAGCATCAAATGCATTTCTAGAGGTGGACAAAATCGTAATGCTATCATTTCTAGAACCATAGATAACTATTTGTTAATTTTGAAAAATAAAAAAAGGTCAATATAGAGCGGTTTTCTTTTCTATAGAGGGCTCTAGTTTGATTCTCACTATCAGCGACTTGCGCCTGTTATTACGCTTCGCAGTTCACAGTAAGATGTTATGAGTTTTAGTCTTTTTTTTTTAATTAGTGCATAAAAGTAGGCCTACACTGTAGAACACATGCTTTAGGGAACATGGCACCGACTTCAATACAGTATCCCAATACGCAAAAAATGTAACACAAAGTAAAATTAGAGAGAAAGAAATATTATTATAATCATGCTCACATTAGACTTATCTTCATCAAATCATTTTCTTTTGCCTTGTAGAGGAATTGAATATTTTTTATGTGCCGTTTGAAACTTTCATAACTGTTTCCTTCAAGCTTCAACCAGTAGCTCAAGTTCCCACCAGATGGCAGTGGCGATTCCGTACATAGGCCTAGTAGGCGTTTTCTTCCTATCAGGTATAGTATGACTGTGAATCCCACTCCTAGGGCACCTGGCAGGGCATCTTGGTCAACCGAAAATTCATGTAAAAGACAAATATATACATATTTTCATAAAGATTGAAACTGAGAAACTTTTTACGATATCTTGATTATTTTAACAGTTTTCTTTTCTTTTCTTTTTTTTGTGTAAGTGAAACATCGTTTATTTGATTTTATACATTTCTAAGGAATTCAATTTTAATTTTGGCGGTTTCTTAATAAAGACTTGAAAAAGCTTCTTTAGAAATTTTCTTTATGTATTTTGAAATATAGATCGTTGTATAATCTACAATATTATATTTTTAGACCAATAAATACGTATATAATACTTCTTATCATAATTTTACATGTATTGTTCTTTTTTTTTTTTTTTACAACAAACATAGGTCTTACAAACTTTCAAAGATTTCATTTTCATTTTGTTCACCATGTGCCTACTAACACATAATTATATTTAATACTATTTTGGGTTCAAAATGAACAACAACAGTCATCATCAACTAAACCACCAAAAACAATAACAACAACAATAACAACAACAACAACAATAACAACAACAACAACAAAAACAACAACAACAACAACAACAGCAGCAACAATAACAACAACAACAACAACAACAACAACAACAACAACAAAATTAATCAGAAAACTTATTAAACCACGGGAGGTAATGAAGCTAACCTTAGATTATATAATTTCTTCCCTTGGTCGACGTTAGACTCCAAAAATATTTTTTAACATTCGAAGTAAAGACATCAACAACACCATTGATATCAGTTGGTAGTAAAAAATAAAAGAACTGTTTAAGCGGCCGTTCAAATATAATCTTACACCTTTTTTAGGGTCTCCTACCCCCACCCTCCCTTAATTACACTTGTTTTCCCCATCTCTTAATGCTATTTCAACAACAGAAAATACGCCCCCCCCCCTCCCTCAATATATATATAATAAAAAATAATATGAATTGAACTTTGCTTTCCCTGAAGCCGTGGTTGAATCTCGCTTGAGTATCTCCGGAAACCACTTCATGCTCAAGGGAGAGCATGTGTTTCTGTCCGGGGGTAACCTCCCTTGGATCAACTACGCCTACGACTTCGGCAACAACCAATGGGCGGGCGTGAAATCTCGTGTGGAGAACCAGATGAAATACAACTCCCTACGGCCTCCCTTGTCGAACAGTAAGAAGACTAAACCACTGTACACCTTCCATAGATGGTGGTTTCAATGTTATATCAGAACATCTAGCTTTAAACACAAAAATAAGTTACTGATCCATCTTTGTTCACATTCGGCACAAGTGGTAGATAATTGGTCTCCCAATCAGGAGGTCCCCGGTTCAAAACCCAAGATCGGACCAAAGTATTTGTCAAATTTCGTCCCTTACTGGTCGGGTCGGTATCTTTGTAATGTGAGTTGTGACTGGCTTAGACAGGAGTTAAGGTTTCCCCGCACAATCTCTCTGCGGCAGCACGTAAACTTGTCAGACTTTAGTCTCGGGGCCTGTTTACAATATGACCTATATAGTGCTAACAAACCACAATCTCTGTTCTAAACATAACAGGTGAAATAAAAAGCGCACTTCTTAACCACCATTCCCCACCCCCGCTTTTTTATCCTCTATAACAGTATAAGGATTAAGATAATAATTATTATGTTCTTTTTCATCGCCTTTCTTTGGTATCCCTAAATATTGTGATGGACAGTGCTCTTAGAGGAGTACCGAAGAGGCATTTTACAGGTTTATTTATTTACTATTTTTAATATGGAGTGTCTATCAGAGTATCTCTTTGTTTAACACCTGTCTATATAAAAATTATGTTCTATCTATGATTGTGTAGACCTATTCTTTTCTTTGATTGTCTCTCTGCCTATTCTATATGATATCACTCTCTCTATAACTCCAAGTCGAGTAATATTTGCACGCATATTTCTAAGTATCTTTCTGTCAATTTCTGTCGGTCCACCCATCTGCCTCTCTCTCTCTCTCTCTCTCTCTCTCTCTCTCTCTCTCTCTCTCTCTCTCTCTCTCTCTCTCTCCCCTTCACCCTCTTCTGCTTCTGTCTCTCTTCATTTAGGTCACGCCAAGCATCACCTTTTACTTAACTCTCTTGAATTCAATCTATTGTTCGGCGGGCCTAATCATTTTTTTAGATCTAAATTTCGCCATAAGGGTAGTACCATCAGATATTTTTCAATATTCTCGGGTCTTGGTAACTTTAACACTAACAGAGCATGATTCATGATTCTACTGGATGCAGGACTTTGGATCCATATCCAGGGGGAAACGTCTCCACAATTTGACAACAATGGTTATGTGATTGCCACTGACATGCAAGGTACACTCATCAGTGACGTCCAAGATATGCTGAATCTTGCCCAACGGTAAAATCGAAAATAAAAATATTAGCCTACTCGACCTTCTGTATATTTTACATTTATTATTTTATAAACGTATTTATGGGCGATTATAAAAGCAGAACATGTGCTTTAGGGAACATGGCACCGACTTCAATACAGTATCCCAATACGCAAAAAATGTAACACAAAGTAAAATTAGAGAGAAAGAAATGCTCACATTAGACTTATCTTCATCAAATCATTTTCTTTTGCCTTGTAGAGGAATTGAATATTTTTTATGTGCCGTTTGAAACTTTCATAACTGACCATTTTTAGATCTAAAATTCACCATATGGGTTGTCACACCAAATACCATTCAATATTCTCGGGGTTTTGGTAACTTTAACACTAACAGTGCATGATTCTTGATTCCGCTCGATGCAGGACTCTGGATCCATATCCAGGGGGAAACGTCTCCACAATTTGACAACAATGGTTATGTGATTGCCACTGACATGCAAGGTACACTCATCAGTGACGTCCAAGATATGCTGAATCTTGCCCAACGGTAACTTTGAAAATAAAAATATTAGCCGACTCGACTTTCTGCATTTTTTACATTATTATTAATAAACGTATTTATGGTCTATTACGTATCTTTCATTGCTTTTCTGCCGGCGTATTTGTTGTGTATCCTATGTTATATGCACATGTAGTTATTTAGTCATTAATTTTGAATATCTCTATTTAATGCTATTTAATAGTAATCAATATTTGTTTATATTGAAACTTGTAATCAACAGGCTAGACTTTGTTTATTATAATAATAATATATTACGAAAAATTCCTTTTCTTTTTAATGATTTGATTCTAATGCAAGCTTAAGTGACATCATAAATAAAGACGTGCAAACATTAAAAAAATCAAAACCATTTTAAATAACATAGATTAATGTTGATAGTTTATGAGAAAACGTACTTGGAGGAAACATTAAAACATGATGTGCAATAATCTATAGAGTGGCTAAATCACAACTCTTGACATACTACAAAGCATTTAGAGTACAAAAATCAATTAAGGCGCAGGGGTAACTGAAAACGTTTGGAAACAGTAAATGATAAAGCAATTACCAACGTCATCGAAGGGACAAAAATCTCAACAAGGATATCTCAACGTATGAAACGTGTCGGCTTTATTGAACCTTCTTCAGTATACAAAAAAGTGCAGTAACGTGATACAATAAACAACCATAATCTGTAAGAATTTCTTCCCCTTCCCCCACCTTTCCCAAAGCTACGACATCCTGGTGATCCCCACCCTGTGGAACGCCGCAGTGGACCAGGATCGAAGTCACCGCCTGGACGGGCTAATCGTCGACACCCGGAAGTTGACCAGCTACATCCAGGTCGTGCTCACCCCACTGGTCAGGGCGGTCAAAGGTCATCCGGCGCTGGGAGCATGGGATATCATGAATGAGCCTGAGGGCATGATAAAAACAGGAGAGGTCACTATCTTTCCCTGACTCGGTCGCTCTCTCCCTCACACTCTCTCTCTCTCTCTCTCTCTCTCTCTCTCTCTCTCTCTCTCACTCATCACCCACTCCCTTAATCACTACATGTATCACGTATTTATGACACCTCTCCCCTCATCAACTCCTCACTCACTCACTTATTCATTAACCACTCACCCATTCACTCTCTAATTTACTCACTCTCACTTACTCACCATTCTCTCACCCACTTTCACTCACGAACTCACTCTCTAACTCACTCATTCACCCATTCACTCAACCACTTACTCACTCATCGCATACCTATTCACTCACTTACTTAGTGACTCTCACATATTAATGCTCTTTTTTATTCAACCTCACTTACTCACTCACTCACTCACTTTCACGTATTCACTCACTCAATTACTCCTTCTTCCCTCACTTATTCATTCATGCATCACTCATCCATTCACTCTCACGTATTCATCGCCCGTCTACTCATCCTCTCTCTCACTTTCACTTTTTCACTCAATCACACATCACTCACTCACAAACTCACTCTCTAAACCACTCTTACTCAACCACCCACTCACTCAGTTATTTACTCACTCTGAGGCATTTATCTTTATTCCACTCATCCACTCCCTCACCCTCATTTACTCCCTCCCTCAAAAAGTTCCTTCCTCACTCACTTACTCTCAGCTAATCACTGACTTACCTACTCACTCGCGCATTAACGCAATTACTCACTCTCACTAGTTCATTATTCTCTCACTCATCCTCTCACTCATTCTCACTCATTCATCCACATCCCACACTCATTCATTCTCACTCACACACTTTCTTACTCACCGATTCACTAAATCTCTAATTCACGCTTTTTCTACGCATTCTCGAGATACAAGCTAGAAAAAGGCCTTGTAATAGAATGGTTTTTACACCCCCCCCCCCACACACACACACATCCCCCATCCTCCTTCTCTCAGAGTAACCCCGACCCTTGCTTCGACACCACTAGACTTCAGAACAGCGGCGCCGGCTGGGCAGGCAAGAAGTACAACTTTCAGCAAATGCTCAGGTATTTTTTATGGTTGGTTGGTTGGGTTGGTTTAACGTCCAACAGCAGCACTATATATGCTATATTGTGGACGGGCCTCAAGACGGACGTCTGACAATTTTATGTGTCGAAAATCTGTTTTGTGGGAGTGAGAGAGAGAAAGGGAGAGAGAGAGAGAGTGAGAGAGAGATAGAGAGAGAGAGGCAGTCAGAGAGGAAGGGAGAAAGAGAAAAAGAGTTAAAAGAGACGGAGAGATAAAGAGAAAGGGAGACGGAGGAGTAGATGGACAGACAGACAGACAGACAGACAGACAGACACAGGCATCGACATACTAGAGAGACAGAGGCAGGCAGAGAGGAAAGGAGAAAGAGAAAAAGACGGAGAGATAAGGAGAAAGGGAGAGAGAGACGGAGAAGTAGATGTACAGACAGTCAGACAGACAGACAGACAGACAGACAGACAGACAGACAGACAGACAGACAGACAGACACAGGCATCGACATAGAGAGACAGAGGCAGGCAGAGAGGAAAGGAGAAAGAGAAAAAGACGGAGAGATAAGGAGAAATGGAGAGAGAGAGAGAGACGGAGAAGTAGATGGGCAGACAGACAGACAGACAGACAGACAGACAGACACAGGCATCGACATAGAGAGACAGAGGCAGGCAGAGAGGAAAGGAGAAAGAGAAAAAGACGGGGAGATAAGGAGAAAGGGAGAGAGAGACGGAGAAGTAGATGGACAGACAGACAGACAGACAGACAGACCACTGGTCAGGGCGGTCAAAGGTCATCCGGCGCTGGGAGCA
Organism: Elysia chlorotica; assembly: GCA_003991915.1. Taxonomy (NCBI): domain Eukaryota; kingdom Metazoa; phylum Mollusca; class Gastropoda; family Plakobranchidae; genus Elysia; species Elysia chlorotica. The sequence continues at coordinate 27,326 of RQTK01000939.1, forward strand.
TGGGATATCATGAATGAGCCCGAGGGCATGATAAAAACAGGAGAGGTCACTATCTTTCACTTACTCGGTCACTCTCTCTCTCTTTCTCACTCACTCACTCACTCCCTTAATCACTATCAGTGATAGTATCACGTATTCATCACACCTCTCCCCCACTGTTACTCACTAGCTCCCTCATCAACTCCTCACTCACTCACTTATTCATTAACCACTCACCCATTCACTCTCTAATTTACTCACTCTCACTTATTCACCATCCTCTCACCCACTATCACTCACGAACTCCCTCTCTAACTCCCTCACTCACCCATTCACTCAACCACTTACTCACTCATTACTCACCTATTCACTCACTCACTAAGTCACCCTCACGTATTCATGCTCTTTCTCACTCAAACTTGCTTACTCGCTCACTCACTCTCACTAACACACTCACTCGTGTACTCCTCCCTTCCCTCACTTACTCATTCATTCATCACTCATCCATTCACTCTCACGTATTCACCGCCCTTCCATTCATCCTCTCTCTCTCTCACTTTCACTTTCTCACTCACTCACCAACTCACTCTCTAACTCACTCTTAACCACTCACTCGCTCAGTTATTTACTCACTCTAACGCATTCACCTTCATTCCACCCATCCACTCACCCTCACTTACTCACTCCCTCAAAAAGTCACTTGCTCACTCACTTACTCTCACTTCATCACCCACTCACTCGCTCATTAATTCACTTACTCACTCTTACTTGTTCATTATTCTCTCACTCATTCTCACTCATTCATTCACACATCCCTCACTCATTCACTCTCACTCACTCACTCTCTTACTCACCAATTCACTGACTCTCTCATTCACACTTTTTCTACACATTCTCGAGATTTTTTTTAAATACAAGTTAGAAAGAGGCCTTTTAATACAATGCTTTTGCACCCCCTCCCCCTCCCTACATCTCTCAGAGTAACCCCGACCCTTGCTTCGACACCACTAGACTTCAGAACAGCGGCGCCGGCTGGGCAGGCAAGAAGTATAACTTTCAGCAAATGCTCAGGTACCTTCTTGTGAGTGTGTTGAAAGTCTGTTTGGTGGGAGACAGAGAGAGAGAGAGAGAGAGAAATTAAGAGAGAGAGAGAGAGAGAGAGAGAGAGAGATGAAGAGTAGGGGAGAGAGATACACACAGAGACAGATAGACAGACAGACAGACAGACACAGGCATCGACATAGAGAGACAGAGGCAAACAGAGAGGAAAGGAGAAAAAGAAAAAGACGGAGAGATAAGGAGAAAGGGAGAGGGAGACGGAGACGTAGATGGACAGACAGACAGACAGATAGACAGACAGACACAGGCATCGACATAGAGAGACAGAGGTAGGCAGAGAGGAAAGGAGAAAGAGAAAAAGACGGAGAGATAAGGAGAAAGGGAGATGGAGACGTAGATGGGGAGAGAGCTATCGGTATATATCGAGACTAGAGTATCATATTTTGCGAGGGTTCCCAAGAAAAAGATCTGAGAAACTTTACTGGTTACTACTCTGAGAAAAATCAGGGATGCCACTATTTCAGTCGATGACATATTAACCAATGCCACTAATCCAACCAGTGTGGCACAATGTGCTCAGATCTTGGATCAGATCAAGGATTTTTCGATTAGAATCCTAGCATCGACCGTTGCGTACATTAAAAATATCACCTTTGCGTAATTTAGATTACATTTAACTCAATTGAAGAAGGGGCTACCGCTGAGATTCGAACATGTGACCAACTGTTCGTCAGTTCACAGCTCTAACAACTGAGCTATCTAGGTCCACCAAGTTTTCATTCGAGTCGTATAGTCATAACGGTGGCGGACTCTACCATCGGACAGCACAACCAGGGTATAGTACAAATCCTCTCTTTCTCTACTTTCTACATCTATTTATTCTTGAAAAGATTTATTAGAAGGCCACATTCTTGCATATTAGAAAGCCATTTTATTTGCATATTAGAAGGCCATATTGTTGCAGTATTGGAAGGCCATATTCTTGCATATTAGAAAGCCATTTTCTTGCATATTAGAAAGCCATATACCTGTTTATATAAGGCTTATTAGAAATACACACACCCTGGGCCATATTCTGCCTAAAAGAAGACCATAATCCTGTTTATAATACGGCAATTTTCCTGCTTATTATGAGGTCATATATCAGCATATTAAAAGGCCATATTACTGCGTATTAGAAAGCCATATATTGCACATTGAAAGACCATATTCCTGCTTATTGGAAGGCCATAATAATTATTATTACTGGTGTTTTGAAGGTCATATTCGATGACTTTTTAAAAGGGAATTATTCCCGTATTTCTGGTCATTGAAAGACCATAAATTATTTCTGCCTATTATAAGATCATATTCGTGCTTATTAAAAGGTCATAATTCTGTTGACTAAAAGACCATAATTATAACTGGTTATTAAAAGGTCGTATCAGTACTATCACTGCATAGTGATATTCTAATGTGATTTAGAGGGTAACAATCAATTCATAGAATCTATTTCATCTGGGGACTTTAAATTTTATACATGTATAAAGTATAAACCCAGTTTCATCTGACACCAACAGATTCATCAACTGGCAGGCAGACGCCATAAAACAAGAGGACCCCCAGGCACTTGTCTCCGTGGGTGTGTGGAACCCAAAGTCCAACACTGATCGGTTCAGCATGGTTGACCACTACAAGGACTCCTGCCTGTACAAGGCTGGACAGAAAACACTGGTGAGTTTGGAAAATACCTCCTTAATCACTAGGAAACCAGATATATAGACTATTAACGCACGATAGCATCTTTAAATGAGTTATATAAAAACATGTTACAGTGTTGTACATATACCATTACACAGTGCATTAAAAAATAATAATGATAAGAGATAATGCATTGTTAAAAATCAGATGCACATCATTCAGATAACTTCTGAAAGAAAACATTACCTGTTGCACCTAAAATCTGTGTATCGCTCTGCAATGTTATTGTGATATAGAGAAATTTTCTTCCAAACTCAGGGGAAGCTGGACTTCTATCAGTTTCACAGTTACTCATGGCAAGGAAAGTTTGACAACGTATCACCGTTTCTGGTAGGCACCAATTTAAAATATTAAGTTTTTTTTATCCTCTAAGTAGCTTACTCTGAGGGCGTTATGATATTTACGCTCTATTAGCCTATAAGTATAATGAACTGTTTATAAACAATTCCTGAATTGAAAGCTTCCAAATATTATTTTCCCGATACAATAATAATAATAATAATTTTATTTTTACCGTGACCAACCCGTACTAAAGTATGATATTGTAAATCAGACTCAAAGTGTATCCTTGGAAAAATTCTTCACGCAGCGAACTGGCTTAAGTGGTGGAGCGTGCCTCGCCTGATCGAGAGGTTCGCGGTTCGAAACCCACAATCGTTCAAAATTTATTCGTTGTATTTCTATCCTTGTTGAGTCGGTGTCAGTATAATATGACCGGCTAAGTCTCGATGTCCCCGCCCTGTCTCGTGTGTGGCAGCGCGAAAATTTTTAGACGTCAGTCTTATGACTCGCCAACAATAATAGCCTATATATAGTGCTAACGCTGGGCCTTAAGCAACCAACGCAACTCAATTCAACCCGAGATAGAACGTTATCGGGGACGGCATTATTACTTTCAAAGCTTTATTGTTCATGGGGGAAAAAATGCCAATTTGACAACTTTTGCAGTTCAATGTAAGATCCACTTTTATTTTACTCTACATTTACTTGAAATGTGGGCGCGGTAGCCCCGGTCTAGAGCATAGGCCTCCGCTTCTACTCCTCTTAATAATAATAATAATAACAATAGATAATGCACTATTAAAAACCCGATGTACATCATTGATATAACTTCTCAAAGAATACAGTCATTACCTGTTTCACCTAAAATCTGTGTATGGTTCCGTAATGTTATTGTGATAAAGAGAAATTTTCTTCCAAACTCAGGGGAAGCTGGACTTCTATCAGTTTCACAGTTACTCGTGGCAGGGAAAATTTGACAACGTATCACCGTTTCTGGTAGGCACCAATTTAAAATATTAAGTTTATTATACTCTAAGTAGCTTACTCTGAGAGCGTAATGATATTCACGCTATACTAGCCTATAAGTATAATGTACTGTTTATAAACCATTCAGTCCTGAATTGAAAGCTTCCAAATTTTCCCGATATAGTATTCAAATTGGTATTCAATAATAATAATATTATTATTACCGTGACCAACCCGTACTTAAGTATGATATTGTAAATCAGACTAAAAGTGTATCCTAGGAAAAATTCTTCAGGCGGAGAACTGGCTTAAGTGGTGGAGCGTGTCTTGCCTGATCGAGAGGTTCGCGGTTCGAAACCCACAAACTTTCAAAATTTTTTCGTCGTACATGTATTTCTATCCCACTGGTTGAGTCGGTGTCAGTATAATATGACTGACTTAGTTCCGGTATCCATGTCTCGTGTAGCAGCACGTACAATTTTTTAGACGACGGTCTTGTGGCCCGTCCACAAAAATAGCCTATATAGTGTTGACGTTGGGCGTTAAGCAAACTACGCAACTCAATTCAACCCGAGATAGGACGTTATCGGGGACGGCAAAATTACTTACAAACTTCTTTGTTTCTGAGAAAAAAAAATGATGAAGCTACTTTTGCAGTTGAATGTAAGATCCACTTTTATTTTACTCTACATTTACTTGAAATGTGGGCGCGGTAGCCCCGGTCTAGAGCATAGGCCTCCGCTTCTACTCCTCTTTCCCTACATACGTGTCTCATCACAGGATATAGAGTTCAAGACCTGTGTGTCTTACCACTTTTATTTCCCTTTAAATGAAATCTCCACTTCATCCTCCTCATCTTCTCTACCTGATGTGTCTTTTCGTTACCTATTCACTTTTACTTTACTTTACATGAAATCCCTAATTCCTCCTCTTTTCTCTCTACCTTCCTGGATACCCGTTTAGCACCAATGGCGCGACTACGGCACCGGCAAGCCTATCGTGATCGGGGAGTTCAACAGACAAGATGGAGGGGGGCGGACCATGAACCAGCTGTTTGAGTATGTCTACAGGCACGGCTACTCCGGGGCTTGGAGCTGGGACCTCGTCAGTCAAGGGCAGGACCAGAGAGGCGGGATCTCGCACATCAGAAACTACAGCGGCAACGGGAAGATAGCGATAGATATTTGATTGGATCTTGCAAACTCATATTTAGACATATGTACATACGTTTGAACACAAAAAGTAATACGGCGACGGTAAATTATCAATAATTCATAAATATATAATGGCAACTCATGCTCATGTCTATTCAACAGCTGATGATGTATCAAATAACAACAGCGTCAACGGAAAGATATCAAAAGATGATATATATCTATAATGACAACTCAGACTAATTTCTGTAATTATCTGTATAAAAACATTAACGTTAACGGAAGAATGTCCATATGATTATTAAAATATATTATACCAGCTCAGGCTTCTTTGTCTATACATCAAAAGACCATCATTAAAATGTCTATTAATTTATAAAATACTTAAGATTAAGAGTATGTTAGATATGAGATACGACATTTTTACGACTTAAGTGACGTAGTGGTTTTCACACAATCACCCTATACAGTAATGTAAACTGTTCTAATCACTGGATAAGGAGCACATACAGCCCTTCGGAAGAATACAAAGAGCACCCATTTATTTTGCATTCCGAAAAAATTGCACAAGCTGTGCAGTATGGCGGCGAGTTTTGGGAAAATTAAGTATCTTGATTTGATTGAACACGAATAATAATGATAATAATAATAATAATTATGTATTTTTTTCATGCGCATCGAACTTTTAAGTATGGATTGGGGCATTATCAATCATGAAGACGTTCTAAGGTTGTTGTCATGGAAAGGGAGCGATCGTATTGTCTTCAGCTCGTTTAATTTTGGATGACTTTTATATAGTGGTTTTGATTTGCTCCTAAATTTCATAGTATTTAATTGTTCGCGAATTTTTCCCTAAGGTGTATTAATGAAAGTCCATAAAAGATCAAAGGTTTAATTTTTCCCCTTTTGTTTCGATGATGCAAAGGTGTTCAATAATATAGCTCACTCAATACTAATTTGAAAATCATGGGGGCAGACATGACATATTATTTAATGAAGGAAGGGATGAACACTTGGAAAGAGGTGTGAGAAGAAAATTTATTTTTCTTAAATTTAGTTTTAAAGAGTACATTATGTCTTCTAAGGATAAGTTGAAACAAAATAACAGAGGACGTTTTGTCAATGGAGTAAATGTATCATGATTTCTTTTAGGCGTCATAAAGAAAAGGAAAATGTCATTCTTTAGACATGCTTGACAAGTATTTGCAGGGTAATGAAATTGAAAGATGTCATACCGGGAAATATGAAGACCAGGAAGAGTAAAGAACGCAGGATACATGGACAGCGTTGAGGAATGTACAAGAAGACCAGGAGCTTAAATAAAAAATAATATATACACACGCTCGTGATATTGTTTTTGGTATGTTTTCGTTCAACGTCATGAAAATAGGACTTATACAGGCTGTCACTAATACCATAATATGGCACTGGTGCCAAAGACCTGCGCAATCATGTAAAGTAAATGTAAAAGTACCCCCCCCCCTCCGTTATGCCCGAGATGCTACCTCATTATGCCCCCTGAACGGAGTAACAGGGCAGAAGACTGAAAGACAAAAAATTCATTTAATTTAACGAACCATGCATACTTTCGTCTTTTTCGTGTTCATTTCGTGAGGCAGTGTTGTGAAAATTCTAGTTGATTGGACCAATGCCGTGCTTCTAGCACTCAGCAAACCTTAAGTCCGTTATGCTCCAGTTTTCCCTACATTTTTGTGAGACAATAAAATAATGATATGATGCGGTAGAGAAAACATAACAGTGCTATAATTTTATGTACATCATAAAAATAGTACCAAAGCTATTCACTGATATGACATAATTTTGTGTATGTATAATTATTTTTCCATGTCGATCCTAATAAACAGAGGCAAAAAGCTTATACTTGTCGATAACAATAGTGAAAATCCAGCTTAAACAAGGTTTAAGGCAATTTGCAGACTAAAAGAAAGAAGAAGAAGATTGTCTTTGACAAATCACTCGCAAAACCTTTTTGTAGCCTTGATCTCCATAGCCGAGGCAGATCACATGCCTCTCTCTCGCTGTCCGCAACACATCCCTCCTCTATTGTCATTAAGTCTTTCTCTCTCTCTCTCTCTCTCTCTCTCTCTCTCTCTCTCTCTCTCTCTCTCTCTCGTAGGTCACATTATTAACGTCAGACAATAAGGGCTCGCTTTCAATGAACTTCTTCTCATACCTTTCCGGTCATATACATGTATGATCTTTTTCACACTGCAGTTTGAAGAGCGCCAGATTTATTTACTAGCAAATTCTTTGCGCCCGAAAGAGTGGAGTCGCTAGTCTTACACCTCCCCAGACGCGTGAAGGTCCAAATAATCCCTTAAAAAGTTGGAGCGTTAGTATTGTTGTATGTGCTGTCGACGTATAGGATCCCTCAGGGGAACTTAGGAGACATTCAATCCGTAGAGAGGGAAAGAAATCTCATCCTCGCTCTATAGAGAACAATACTTAAATGAAGGTTTGGGATTAGAGGCTACAAACATTGTTTTGTGCTAAATGCTCCAATAGTGCAAACGATGATAATATGTAAGGGCGATAATGCCATCTCATAACAAGACTACCGGAGCCAGTGGGCGATCAGAAAACCGTAGGCCTATGTATAGGGAGTGTGATAATGTTCGTTTTATACCAAATACAACGTAACCAGTAGGGAGAGAGGCCGGATTGTCTTCATTCAGAGCCTCAACTTCGCGATGAGAAGTTGGCCGCTCTACCGTCAATGTGATCTCGTCGACATAACCTCTACCTCGTTGTTTTAGCAAAGTTTTAATTATAATTAAATTATTAGATTAGACTTATTAATTTACAGAGACGTCTATTTTGCGCGAAGTTATGAAGACAAAACACAGTACATGCGGCCTACAAACGGAGCGAAGGTAAGATAAAGCAAGGCAGTTCACAGAAACGATACAAAGACAACCTGAAGACCGTTCCCATGGTGGACTCCCCCAAAACAGCTCGACGTCAGCCCACAAGGTCTGGTTGCCTAGCGCAGTCCTCCGTTGAGGAAAAACGCCGCAGCAGCATCACTAATAATAATAATAATAAATTAATGAAAATTAAGAGGAAAACTCCACTGACAAGTGCATTGTAAATAGGTAGGTTTTTAGGCCTCTTTTGAAACTTTTAAGTGAGCTGCACTGTCTCAGATCTAAAGGCAGGGAATTCCAAACAACAGGTGCATAGTGCACAAATGCTCGCTCACTTTATCTATTGTACTGGATTCGTAATCGGTAGTTCCTGCCCCCACTTGCTGCCCGCCCACCCTCTCCGACCGCTAGCTCGCGCGCTGATATATCTCAAAGCGGGCCGCCATTTCCTGTCAGCGATCTACTGGACAAATAACCACTTTCTAAATATTAACTTGTTAAGGGCCGAGATAAGTAGACATAAATAAAACTGCTAGAAACTAGATTTTAGCTCAGGAGGACAGGAAAGGTTCTATTTTAGGAACAAACTCCTTGACCGTTATTTTTTGGTTGAAAGGCCTTGTTTTTGTTTTGATTTTTTTTCCAGGACCCGGTGGAACTTAAAAACAGTACAGAAAAAGCTGATATTAAAGGACTCGGCTGGGTTAAGAAATTAAATTTGTGCAGGTATAATCTAAAAATAAAATTGAAATTAAAATGTAATGTAAATTCATCTAGATCTAGTTTTTCTAGTCTAGAGATTTAGAGTAAATCTAGAATCTAGATAAGCAGCCCTACAACTGGATCTACAACTTCGCTGTAGCTTGGCCCTAAGAATAATTTATAGATCTAGAATTTATCTATCTAGATAGGCTTACTTAATGGTAGTCCCCAAATGAGATCCCCCCCCCCAAAAAAAAAACAACAAAAAACAAAAACAAAAACGATTGGGCCACCTGAGTCAGTTGCTCCTCATCATGTATTTGTTGCCACCAAAAACACAGATTACAGAATAAAAAAAAACAACATAAAACTAGTTTATCAATAAAATATTATAGTTGACGTTTTCAAACATTTTGGTAACTTCTTCATATGTTTTTTTTATATTTTTTTTTCTTGGCAGCTGCTTACAGTTCACAGTTGTGTGTGCTTGGACCAATTGTAACAGCTTTATTTTATAAAAGCTTTGTACAAGAAACATTGCAGAGATGGCTGTCTCACGTTCAACTCTAGTATCGGTCAAATGGCTGAAGAATATGATTGCCTCCAAATCTGCAAATCATAGAATCCTTGACGCCTCCTGGCATCTTCCTAACACAGGCAGAGATGCAAAGACTGAGTTTGCTGAGAAACACATTCCAGGCGCCTCATTTTTTGACATTGAGGAGTGTGCAGATAAAAATACGTCAGTGCCCCACCAATGTCCTTCAGAAGATGGCTTTGCAAGCTACGTAGGCTCCCTAGGTATCAATAATGAAACCCATGTAACAGTGTACGACAACAACCCAAAGTTCGCGCTCTTCTCTGCCCAGAGAGTGTGGTGGATGTTCAGACTGTATGGCCACAGCCCGTCTAAAATATCCATCTTAGAGGGAGGCCTACCAAAGTGGCTTTCTGAAGGAGGAGAGGTCACTGACAAAGCTTCTGATATTACGCCACAAAGTTACAAGGCCGTTTTTGAACCATCTTTAGTGAAGAATTATGAAGAGATTGAAGAAAACATTACTAAAGCAGCATTTGTTCTCGTGGATGCTCGTCCTGCTGGCAGATTTCAAGGCACAATGCCTGAGCCTCGAAATGGTAAAGTAGTTTGAGACTTCATAATTTCCAAAGTATTCAAATTATTACCCATACCTTCATCTTCTTAAAATGATTCAACACATTAATTTCAGTTTTAAATTGTAAAAATGCTTTTTATTAATGCTCTTTAACAGCAGCTGTCGAGTAAAGCAATATAAACATAATTTGCAATTAACTTTTTCAAGATGTTGGCGCTAGCACTCTTCCCTTTTCTCTTAGGACATGTTTTTATAAAGCCTATAATTCCCTGGCAACGTTGTAACAAAAAGAAAGAATAATACTTAATAATTATAGTAACATATTACAAGATTCCTTCTCTTTGACCACTTTAATTTCTGAGGCAAAAAATGGTAAAGTTTGACCCTAACGCGTCAACAAATGCTGTGCTGATCTTCAGCAGTTTGTCTAGTGCTGTGTCGTGAAAGGGTTAATGTTGTAATAAGGGAGCAAGATGCAAAGTACATGTTTAAAATTTATGATCAAATAGTTGTTGCTTCCAAGTACATTTTTTGTGGAAGATTTAGAAAGATTTAAGCATAAAAGTCAAGTAGAAAAAAAAAATTGTCAACCCTTTGCAGATTAAAGTAACTTGACATTTGTGTTTATTTTAACTTGTGAAAATCAATGCTCTACAAATATAATCATTGTTTTTTGTGTTGAAGCGGAAAGTCTACATAGAAATTTTCAAAAAGCTGGGTCATCATGTAAAGATTTATGTTGTTCCAATGTTCGATAATAAAAATGATTGCAATGCCAAGATAGTTTTTGAATAGCTACATTAAAAACAACGCAAGTGCCAGATAGATCATTATGAATGTCCTTTATTGCTAATCTTAAGTTAACAAAATTTGTTGGATTTAAAAAGCTTGAAGGTCTTTAGATGACTCACTCTTTCAACGAGATTTCCTTCTTTTTTTCTTAATTGGTCTTGTCATAGCAAGGATTCTGGTCCCCCAAAAGGAGGGGGAAACTGTGCCATCATCATTTTACATTGGTTTTTCTTATACAATGTATATTCCCTCAAATGGCAATGTCTGTTGTATGTGAGACAACAGACTCTATCTGGATCTAGATGATAAGATCCATAGATCCACAATCATTGTCACATTGTGTCTTTTTATTGTTTCTGTTTATTTTATTGTTCCTCAGGATAGCAAGTTATTTATTTCAAATTGATCAGTATAAGGCGGTACAAGGGGATAAAACTTAATGTCATAATAACATTAAGTAGACTTAATTGGCGATTATAGAAGTCATGTACTACTAGGGATAGGCTTGGCTTACCTTGAAAGTAGAGAAGGTATGGTGAGAGTGACTGCGAGTACGATGGTGCATTAGCAAATTACTACATGTGTGCATGTTTGAGGTGCCAGAATGAGAAAATATTTTCAGCAACATCTCTTTTTTTTCATTTTATGTTGGGAAATGATAATGAGCAGATTTATTCTAGAACTTCTCGTTATTAGCAGGGTTAACTGATTTGGGTTTTTGTTTTTTTCCAAAACAAGCTATAGTGCGTAATCATCATCATCATCATCGGTATTTTGATTAACGTGCAGGTACTGGGGCAACATCCACATCAGTGGACCCCCTTCCAGGTAGCTGGCTTGCTGCACGCATGGCTGATCTCACACCAGATCTCCAGGTGTTTCTGTCATGAGGGTCAGTTGTTGAGAGTTTCCAGTCTTTCTGATCCCTCTCTGTCACCTGCTTCCATGTCATTCTGGGTCTCCCTTTTCCACGACTTCCTGTTACTTGCATGTCCAGTGCTGACTTGATAGCTCCGCTTGGCCGTTCCACGTGGCCATACCACCGGAGTCTTCTCTCCTTCAGAATGAGGTTCAGTCTTAGCAAGGTTAATGATTTGGGTTCTTGTTTTTTTCCAAAATAAGCTATAGTGCATAATAGAAAGAAAAATGGATTTTCAAACCTCTTGTTATTCGATAGGTCGTTAAAAATGAGGACCGTTGCATGATCATCATAGCACACTATCAAGGCTTAGAAATGTCTCGGAAAAATGGATTTCGTCTTTTTTGTGTGGAGGAATTTGATTTAGGAATGAATTACCATTAAATTATAAAATAAAACAACTTTCCAAACAAATTTACATTGCAACACTTTTGGGTAGATTACTTAATAGTAATCTTCTAAATTTATGACATAAAAAATTGTAGACCGTACACAGTATAATTATACTGAATATTTTTTTTTATTATTTTTTTTTGCATTCACATGACTTTGATTTTAAATTCTCTTCCCCCAGATACCAAACCAGGCTGCATTCCAAACTCCAAAAACATCCCATTTTATTCCCTTTTGAATGAAGAAGACAGAACAATGAAAAGCCCTGAGGAATTGAAGGCAATATTTAAAGAGGCTGGCATAGATATACAGAAATATTTTGTAACTTCTTGCGGAACAGGTTAGAGACAGTTTATCATGTTTAGTTAACTTAGAATATTTACAAGAACCCTGCAGTGAGTGGGTCAATCCCTTTGGTGTTATTTTTTTGTTTCTTTCCTTTTTTTTTTCCAGTTTGTTTCATCATCCATAATTGATAATTCCTTTTGAAGTAAATATTTTTGTTTATCTCTTTAACCTAAAATAAATGTAGAACATATTTAAACATATCCTTTTCCATAAGCTATGGGACTCTGTGAACCCCCAATTTTTAAATAGTAAAGAATCAACTTAATGGATATGGAAAGTTAATAAACAACATTTTGAATGCTTCAAATGAAAAAAAAAGTATAATTATTTAAGTTTATTATTTTAATTTAAATTAAAAAGGGAAACAACAGCCCCAGCTTTTGAGGTATTTTTTTATACCCAGTTATAGTTACTTGCAAATCAGCTGACAGCAATGCACAACTTTTTCACGAGTTGGTTAGATAATGCAAATTGGTTAATATTTGAATTTTAATCCTATTACAGGCGTGATTTTGAAAATGATCGTATAGTAGTGTATCGCACCCTTTCACCCTTTCAATAGCATAGAAATCAGAAAATAATGCATTAATTGAGAAGAGCTGGATGGGGGTTTTATCATTCCCATCGTAAATGAAGCTAAAAATCTGTGAACATCTGTAGTAAAGCAAACTCTAAACGACACAATGCAAAACTTTTTTTTTCATGTGTACACTTTTGAAGTACAGAGGAAACCTAAACAATCCAACAAAGTCTGATTATTTGAATTTCTCATAAACCAAGGGAATTTGGCCACAGAATAGTTTTTTTTTTTCTCTTTGGATCTATTAGAGAGGGGCTCAAAATTCGAAATTTTTCTGGTGATTGTCTTAATTTGAAGTTAGCATAGCCAATAGGCCTAACCAAAGTTTTATCTGTCAAGCAGCATTCGATTCTTATTGCTGCCCAAGACATGCTTTTAGAAAAAGGTTGCTATAGAAAGAAAATAAACCATAAATGCCCGCTTTAAAAAAAAAAAAAAATAAGGTAAGCAGATGTCTATATTTTTAATGTATGGGGTATGTTCCTTCTGTAAACCAAATCCTTTGAACTCAAAGTTTTGATTCATTAGCAATCGAAAGATGAGGTTTCCACTGTACGCCTTCAATATTAGATGTCTCTCATTACCAGCATCATCATTACATATTGTTAATTCAGCTTAATACAAGAGATGTTAATTGCATGCTTAAACTGTAAGACTATGCACTGCATCATGCATTAAGCTGATGGCTTGAGTAGCATAATCTTGTTTGTGATGAGATTGGAATTTGACCAGTATTTACCATTTAATCCAATAAAGACAGAGAATTACCTAATTTGACACTCAAGAACTCTAGAAGGGATTTAAACCTCAAAGTGAGAGGATTCAGATGATAAAAGGGGCATAGTTGAAAACATAGTGTAAATTCCCTAGATAGTACACAGTGCACTCCACTTGTATTGAAGTCTGCTAAGTTGATATTCCTGTTGTATTGATCCTCATCTAAGACCCCAAGCTTTCTTTGTCTACGTTATTTTACAATGGATACGTTGACCTTCCGATGTATTGATCCTAATTTTAGTCCCTTAGTGACATCAACATATCAGTAGTCGACTGATTACTTTCTTTCTGTAAACTACCTATTCTCTGGTAAAATTTGAATTATCTTTTTTTTTTAAAACTGCAATAAACATAAATTATTCTTTTTGTATCTCTGTGTTTTCCCAGGTATTTCTGCCTGCGTTGTGGCTCTGGCGGCCCATATGTGTGGCAACGACAGCGTCTCAGTGTATGATGGGGCCTGGACTGAATGGTACCACCGCGCCCCAGCCCAGCTGAAACTTAATGTCCCAAAGGATTAAAAGCTACATGTTATGAGCAATGGCATTTAACAGGAAAATACAAATCTCTTTTGCATTATAAATGACTTTTAGGGGAAAAAAATCTGAAGTCATTATCCCCTTCAATGAGATTGGTACAGATTTAAGAGACATTTATTCAATTCAATGGCAAATTTCATAATTTTGTTTTAGTTATTTTCCAAAACTATTGTTATTGGGCAAACTCAAGCAGGATGAGAGAAGTTTTTTTCAGCAGTATAAATTTAACTTAATTTTTTCCCTATTCAGTAAGCAGTTTCAATGTGATGATCTGTGATAATTCTAGACTACTGTTGCACCTTACAACAGAAATATCAGAAAGGAAATTTAATAATTTCTTCAAATACCCAATGCCTAGAATTTTTTCAAACCCTGTTGGACTCATATGTTTTCATTCAACTGTGATATTGAAGACACGGTATAATTAACTTTTGTTATGATAAATGTCTCTGATATAATCAGAAATTCATATTTTATCTTATCTTATCTTATTCTTCGTCACGTTTGGATTAATGAACTGTAGCATAAAATATCTCACTTTTTAGGCTTTTTTAAACTGAATTCTATAAAACAGATGTGATTACCGGTATTAAACTTTTTATTAAAAGTAAGCTTTCTTCTTAT
>RQTK01000939.1:47182-50498 GCA_003991915.1 Elysia chlorotica
TTAGGGCCCCAAACCACCGATAAAATGAGAACCGTCGAACATAGGACCATAGCCTTCGGAGAGGGGCAGTCACGCCACCACTGCTTTCCTTCCCTCCCAAGAATCAGCTGTTGGAGGAGTGACCAAACACCTCTCTCGCCCCGCCCCGCCTCCTCTCGCGCGCGTCAGTCGATGGCCTGATGTGATCCCACTCTATGTAATTTTTCTTTGGCCAATCCAAGGTGCATGTCGAGAGGCCAACGAAGACATCATCATTCTATTCTGGTGATCTTATATATCTTACTTTAATGTTTTTATATTATGTAAATGTATTTATGTTTTAGAATGAATCATGTTTGTAGGCCAGATCTGTGTCTAAATTATGGTTAGATTCTAGTTCATCAGTGATTATTGATTATGATTGTTTACTTCTTAACTGATTCTCAAACGATGACCAAGAATAACATGACGACTGGATCTAGAATCTAATCTATAATATACATGTAGATCTAGATCTAGGCTTCATAGATAATTATAGATCTAAACATAATGCATAAAAATAAACATAAACAGTGTGTTGATTAAGATCAAGGACCTCTAGAACCTACATCTAGATCTAGATCTAGGCCAAGGGCAAGGTGAGAAAGCACATAGTCTATATATAAAAAGTCTAGGCGACGCGTTTTGTCTTTCCCTTCTACACTAGATTATAATACTATTCTAGATCTAGATCTAAATTAAAATCTAGAATCTAGACCTAGATAAGATCTCTAATTTAGATGACGTAGATCTATTCTTATAAAATCTAACTCTAAGCTCTTCCGTGACAAGGTCTACGGATTCTAGGCATAGAGGAGTCTAAATCTATAATATAATCTAGAATGTGTATTCATAACGTTGCACTATAGATCTAGAGTCTCTATATAGATTATCTATATCAAGATTCTAGTTTATTTATTGTTTCTGGAAATCCAGCAGCGACTTCTGAGACGAACTAGATTTAGATCTAGATCAAGTGTCTACCCACGAGGCTCGATCACAGATTATTCCTACTGACTGAAACAGACTCAAGGCCTTATCATTGGAATCCCATCAGTGAAAAAACCACCGTTGCTACGCCTACTGCCAGTGAACATCAAGGTAAGGCCACTTATCGTTAACGTTAACCCCAGGCCGTAGATTTATTTTATTTCTAGATCTAGATCTAGATCAATATGTACAATGTAGATTAATGTAGATCTAGATCTAGATATACTCAAGAGAATCACTACAATTTTTTCACCGTGACAACCCTTATTCGCCCATTTATTGACAGGAACGTGTTAGACTCGGTTATGTGGACTGTGTCTACTTTTGGGGTTTCAGTAATTCTTGATCAAATGAATGGCGTTTCATGCGTTCACACAGCGGCCATTATAATAATGTAGGCTACATATAGCCTAGATCTACATACTTACACTCACTCTCCTTTATTCTGTCTTTGTCTATTAGCTAATGATAAATATAACTTAAAATATAAATATTTTAATCCAGAGATTTAAATCTAGTTTCCTTTACCTTTACTTCACCCTCCCCCACTAGACATACCCCACCCACTCACGTGTGATTTGAATGTAGAATAAATTAAGGTGTTAAAATGCTACTCTCTAAGACTCACCTTGTTTTAAAATCTGTTATCTCCACATCCCATTGAAATCTTCCCTATAAATCCTCGGTTGCCCTTTGTATTTTCATTATTGTCTTTTTCTCCGTAATCCCACCCCTTTATGAAATAGCATGGTCATAACGCTAATAATATCCGAGACTGCTGCCCCGCCCCCACCCAGCCCATCCCTTCATTCTGTTTGTCACAAGTCACCTGTTTTTTTCATTCACCCTCTTGCACAACGCGGCGGTGGTAGCGAGCTGCTGCAATGTCATTTTTTGTCATGTTTCGTCATATAATTATGTGGTCGTCTTAATCTACAGTATTGGTGGATGCCGCTAGGCCTACATCCACATTTAAATGTTAATAACGTTTTACAGTATATTTTTCAATCAGTACGGGATAACAATGCGGTAGTAGTAGCATCAACCTCATCGAGGGGCTCCACGGTTCCACCAACTCACTGAGTTAACGAGGCCCTGATTACTCCCCACGTTTCATCTTTCTCTTCCTTAATCATCGATGAAAATTATGTCATCCCTCCCTCTCTCTCTCTCTCTCTCTCTCTCTCTCTCTCTCTCTCTCTCTTTCTTTTTTTACTACATTGTTCTCGTCGCCCCGTATGTTTTATATTTCTTTTCCCCAATCATCTATGCAAATTATCTACAATCATGCCTCCTCCCCCCCCCCCCCCCCCCCCCCCCCCTCTCTCTCTCTCTCTCTCTCCTTTTATACACACACACACACACCCTTCTTTCCACTGTTCTCGTTGCCACGTATGTTTTATGTCTTTTCATGGAGCATCGTTTCATAATCAACTCGTCACCTCACCAGCTATTGTTTACCACCCGAAATCATACATATCACGTTGCACTAGTAGTAGGTTTTCTTGTTCAACGCATATAGTGTGGAGGGCTGAGAGAGGAGTCCAGGTCTCCTGTGTCAGACGTTAGTATCGGGGTGTAACCACAATATAGCCTACATAGAGCTAAGGTTGGACGTTAAAACAAACAACCGATCCTCAGTGATGTTCAATGCACATCAGCTCACCCTTCTCATCTCTTTGCCGTCATCGCGTATCCCGCCTTAAGCCCCCCACCGCCCCCACTCCCCCACTCTTTCACACATTCAATCATTTTTATCAGGTCATTACAAACATAACCCTACGTATCAGCTCCTGCACCATCACCGCTCCATCACCAGCATTATCAATTGGCCTAAAAAAAAAATGACGACAATGTCAATACTAGACTTATACTTTTTTCTTTTTGTCTGAGAAAAACACGGATAGGGTTTAGTTTTTACTGTAGATCTTTCCAGGACACAAATGAATGATCCGTTATTTGTGTATGAGATAACAACGCACTCTAATAAAAAAAAAGCCAAGCAACAAACAATTTCTCTCCATTCGAATACCGCCCCCCCCCCCCCCCACACACACACACACAATCCCAACAACAAACACACACATACACAAACAAACAAACACACACAAAACAACGCACTCCCCAAGAAATGGTATTATGATTAATATTACTACTAGTATTAGTATCAGCATTGATATTAGTATTCATTTTAGTACTATTCTTCTTCTTCTTCTTCTTCTTCTTCTTCTTCTTCTTCTTCTTCTTCTTCTTCTTCTTCTTCTTCTTCTTCTTCTTCTTCTTCTTCTTCTTCTTCTTCTTCTTCTTC